>VMDR010004162.1:24280-63182 GCA_007922815.1 Macrotus californicus
CATCCTCTGACTTAAAAATTAGTTTTAGGAGTCTATCCCATGGATATGCTCTCAAAATAAAATCACAGAGTGCAAGCATTGTTTTACTAGTAAAAGCATGGAAACACTAAGTCCTTGGAAACACAGTTATCCACACCTAGGTTAATTAAATCAGGGTAAATCCACACGGTGGAATACCATGTAACCCTGAAAAAGAGTGGAGACAACAGCAATACGTCATCTTGGACTGGATCCTAGAAAAGTGCATTAGTGGAGATGGAAAAGGACATCTAGTGAAATCTAAATAAAGTCTGGAGTTTAGTTCATAGCGAGGTACCAGTGTTGGCCTTAGTTGTAACAAATGTCCAATTACGTCCGATGTTAACTACAGAGGAAGCTGGGTGCAGGGAGCTCAGGGACTCTTGTACCATCTTTGGAACTTTTCTGTAAATCTCAAATTATTCAAAAATAGAAAGTGTATTCAAAAAGAAGAGAGAAAATGCTACGTAAACTGATGTCCAAGACAGAATGAGAGGAAAAAGGCAAACTGCAAAAATTATACACAGACAGTACTTTACCACCTATGCCTACATATAAAGGGATATATCCACATATCTATATGAGCATATGTATAGAGTACGTACTTCTGAAAAGCTATTTAGAAAGCTGAGAAGAGGAAATAGAAAACTTACTTTCTACTGTATATTCTTTTGCAACTTTTAAAAAAGATTTCATGTATTTAATTTTTAGAAAGAGGGGAAAAGGAAGGAGAAAGAGAGGGGGAAAAACATCGATCAGTTGCCTCTTACGTGCCCACATCCGGGGACCTGTCTGGCAACCTCAGCATGTGCCCTGACCAGGAATCAAACAAATGACCTTTGGGTTTGCAGGATGCCACCCAACCCACTGTGCCATACCAGCTGGGACTCTTTTTTAACTTTTTAGTTTTATACCATACGCTTGTAAATCACCTATGGAAACAAATGATAAATAACTAAAAACAACCGAATCGTATCTTACATGATATAGTGTCCTATGTACCAGATGGTTCTGAATGAAGAGATAACAAATCTCACAAACTGGGGGCCAGATAGGAGCTCAGGTATCTAGTTTAACATCCTCACCTCAATGGACAGAGAGGAACCAAGGTTCAGAAAAGTTAAAACCAGTGATGCCCACTGGAACGGCTCAGACAGAAAAGACGGAAAACAGTGTTTGTGAGCATGTGGGGCAACTGGAACACTGAAATTAACGACGGTCACATTCACTTTGGAAACTGGTATTCATTGATGAAAACTGAAAATACATACATCCTTTTAAGATATGGCCAGAATTTCCTTCCTAAGTACATAATCAATGGAAACATGTACACATGTGCACTAAATTGATCCAGAATGTTCATACCAACATCATTTTATAGCTCAAAACTAGAAACAACCCAAACGTACCCAGTAGAAAGAAACAATGCACGACAGTATATCACACAATTGGCACTGTGCAGCAGCAGAAAACACAAGCAATAGTTACATGTAAGAAATAATGGCCCAGTCTAAAAAACAATAAAGACAAGCAGCAAGGCACTGAAGAGTACATGTTGTACAGTTCCATTTTTATAAAGTTCGAAACCAGAAAGAACTAACCTATGCTAGTGGAAGGCAAGGCCGTGTTTACTTCTGAAAGAGAGAAAGGGCAGTGACAGGAAAAGCCATAAAGGAAACTTCCAGGTGACTGGGAATGTTTAATCTCTTGGCCTACATGTTGGCTATTCAAGTGTTTTGTGACAATTTATGTCATACTTTTATTTGTACACTTATTTATATATATGTTGTATTTCAATGAAATCAATGGTTTAATTTTCAAAACTGAACTTAGGAGACCTGACCAGTGTGGCTCAGTGGATTGGGCATCATCCCACATAGCAAAAGGTCGCAGGTTTGATTCCCAGTCAGGGCACGTGCCTGGGTTGCAGGCCAGGTCCCCAGTTTGGGGCATGCAAGAGGCAACCTATTGATGTTTCTCTTACACTTTAATATTTCCCTCCCCCTTTTTTCCCTCCCTCCCCCTCTCTCTGAATGGAAATAAAATATTTTTTTTAAAACCGAATTTAGGAGACATTCTATAAAATCTAAACTGGTTTAACTATAAGGAGAGATGCTGGAAATAGAAATAAGGGATTAACATGGGATAAAAGGACTAAATATAGCCTAATCTTTCTTGAAAGTACAAACACTTATTTGGCCCTTCTTGGAAAGTACTTGGAAAGAGAACATCACTCAGAAACTCCTCCTGAGTTGTATCTACACCAGTGCATTTGTGTACAAATATATAAATGCAAGAGTCCACTTACCATCCTCTTCAAGCACGTGACAGTAGAATTCTCCAGGACTATATATCACACAGACCATAACATCTACCGTTTGGTTAACAGCAAGTCCAACCCAGGTCCATGCCAATGGGTTTAGTTTGACTTCCTCATCCAAGGGAACTGTGAGAACAAATGAACATTTTGTAAAAACAAATGGCCTTAGAAATCTGCTTTGGAAGAACTGAACTTTCATGATTTTCTTAGTGAATTTATAAGAAAGTTTACCAGTATTCCAATGAACTATTACTACCCTCAGTGAATTTCACATTTCAAATTCACTCACATTTGTGACTGATTTTCAGGTATCAGTGACCTGTAAAACTTTCAACAAATTTTCAGTTCCCAAACACACTCTTAAATGTATTTGGCTAAATTATTGATTTTTCCTTAAGATTTGATTTATTTATTGAGAGAGGAGAAGGGAGAGAGAAAGAGGAGGGAAGCAGCAATCAGTTACCTCTCACACTCCCCCAACCAGGGACCTGGCCCACAACCCAGGCAAGTGCCCTGACTGGGAATCGAACCGGCAACCCTTCAGTTTGCAGGCTGGCACTCAATCCACTGAGCTACACCAGCCAGGGCTAAATGCTTAATTTAAAAAGATGACAGGTACTCAACCTAATTCTTTTTGAAAGTCTGAGAACTCACTCACACATTCAAGAAACCATCTGACCTCCAGCATGAACACCGTCTGACTGACACGTTACTTACCGCTGGCTTCTTTCTCATCACTGGGTTTCTCCGTCACTACCCCCTGTCCCCAGACAGCAAAGCCTGCATCTGCGAGAACTTGCGCCACACTGACGTTAGGTGTCTCAGATTGATCGATAAGCTCCACGAGAGAACTGGTTTCCACCTTGTCCACCACTTTCACCGTGATCATTTGGTTCTGTACAACCTTTTTCATCAGACAAATAGCTTCTGGAGTCCAAATTCCTAATAATGGCTTCACTCCTAACAAAGAATTTTTAAAGGGGTGTTAAAAAAATATTTCTTACATAAGCATTTAGAAACTTGGTTTCTAATTTCCAGAAAGGTAAATTTAATTAAGAAATCTGTGACAAACACCAGAACCAGGAAGTTCCATCCGAGCAGAAGGATTTCCTAAACACAAAAATAAAGGCAAAAGTACACAGAAAAAGCCTGTCAAAAGCTTCCATATGTCCACATAAAAAAAAAACCCACTGACACGAAATGTTCAGAAAAGCCAATCCATGAAGATGGAAGGTCGATTACCGACAGCCTGGCAAGCAAGAGGCACAAGAGGTCTCATCTGGGTGACAGAAATGCTGTGAAACTGGGCTATTGGGATAACTGAACAACTTGATAAGTGTACTAAAAATGACTTAATTATACACCTAAGACAGTGACTTTCGTGGCCTGTGTGAATCATGTCCCAGTGACGTTATTAAGAAACAACAAACAAAAGTGTAAAACAACCGGAAGAAACGGGTCCCTCCATCTGTGCATGGTAAATGCCTGTGGCTCAACTGAAAGGGCACTGACAAGTCAGTGACCCCAAGCCTATGTTCTGTGCATAGAACAGAAGAGTCAAGTACCTACAAAAAAGTATTTGGCTGCACCGGTAATACAGCAAATTAAAATAATTTCATGTTCAGCTTATCAAAATTGGCCAAGGTAAAATAATACGGAAATACTGGGATGGTCAAAAAGTTTGTTTGTTTTTTTTCATGAAATAAAAGACACATTTCATTTTCCTGAATAACTTTATTGATTTGGCTGTTTTGGGTATGTCAGCTATCTCCCGTGTGGTATAACGTTGACTGTTCTCAGTTAATGTCTCGATTTGATCACGATCGACTTCAACTGGTCCATCCGACTATGCAGCATCGTCCAGCGAGAAATCTCCTGCACGAAACTTTGCAAATCACTTTTGACACATTCAATTAGTCATAGCACCTTCTCTACACACTGCACAAGTCTTTTATTTGCATTTCAGTTGTTTTTACCTTTCTTAAAGTAATAAAGCACAATATGCCAAAAATGTTCATTTCTTCAATCTTCAGTGTTAAAATGGCCACAAAAAACTTCACCAATTTTGTTAAATTTTTTTTAAAAAGGCGCACTGATATGACAGCTGTCCCAATACAATCTAACAAAATTGTTTCAAATGAAGTTAAAGACAACTACACAGTACTAGAGCCATCTTACAGAAAAACAAAACAAATGAACTTTTTGGCCCACCCAATATCTACTTGGTGCATCAGCGTGTGAAGGAACTGGCCACCTCCTCCATTTCTGGCGGATGTGTCTCCCAGCTCAACCCCTCGTGAAGAACAATCACAAACACGAAGAGAAGCACACTCACTGAGATCTCTATTCCTCCTAAGGGCGTAGTTTGCGATATACCTACACCTTGCAACCTAGCTTAAGTAAATGATCTTGGATAAGTTGTAAAATGTAGTTAAAAGAACATTGTTAATAGCAAAGACTTGGAAATATCCAGTTAAATCGGGGTACATTTAAACGAAAGTTGTAGAGCCAATTACTGACACAGAAGGAAGACCCCACCATGAGTGGGACAAATTACACAGACAGCAATTTCTAAGCCCATGTTGCAACGTTCCTATTGCTTTTACAAGCGGTTCCCTCTACTTCATGTAGTTAATAGGCTTCTATGATATTAATGACGCAGGCTCCATAAACAGCAAAAAAAAAACCAATTTCACAACATTAAACTTTGTTTTATTACAGCTAGTGTTTCTTAAATGTCCTATTGAGAATTATTTTTATATGAAGATAAGTTATGTCTGAACATAGTCCTTTATCGTACCAGTAGTTTAATCTCAATTCTAGTACTGCTTAACAATACTGGGATCGTAAAACTTTCCTACCTGCCAGCACACACTTTATTGCTTGCATGGGCAATTCCAACAGCTTCGGAGTTATGGAGCACAGTCTTTTCAAACTAAGGATTTCAAAGTTTCCGTAATCTACATATCCAACCAGCACAGACTCTTCAGAAGCATAAGCCAAAACGGAGGCACGGTACCACTGATTGTCCTCTGAAAAAAGCAGACTCAGTCTCAAATGTTTTTCCCACGTAGCTGGAAACAAAACTTTTCTTCCAAAATTTAGAAATGGTCATTTGTAAATTTTAATATTGAGCTTAGTGCTTGTTCACATTGCTACTCCGCTTAATGGAAGCCTTCAACTCCAACAGTAGCGCCTTTGTTCTTACCTTACTGCTGCTCATACTATATGCTGTCATTATTTACTTCCATGCCTCATCTGCCTAGCAGACAGCTCACTAGGACAAAGAACATGTTTTGGTCATGTGAGTCCACTAGGTCTTGTTCAGTACAGGGACCATCTGCTAAGGCATCACGCAGAGCTAATGTTAGAACACCTGGCAGTATGAGTGAGCCAGACTCCACCAACTGAGCCATCATTTTCCTGGAGGCCTACTTGTATCTCCCCTTCCGTGAGGCCACTGGACCTCCCATCAGCCAAGAATAACAGAACCGAGTCATCCAAGGCCAGACCTGGGCGGTCACCGAGGTTGTGCCCTGACAGCTCTGGGCTGCCAGGCAGGCCCTCTGGCTGTCACAAAGAACACTGGTGGAGGCATGAGTCCCCCCCTCCACCCCCCACCACCTTCACCCGCTGATATAAAACAGAATTATCTGTACCAGTCTCCTAAAACCATAGGACTGATAAAACCATAAAATCTCCTTTACCCACGCCTCACCACACACACACTTACGGGCCCTGTTCCCTGATACACTTCGATTTAGTTTAATTGGACATATTTAAAAACATAAAAACATAATTGGTACACTTTAATACTCCAGTTTCAAATAGAGCCATCCAGTGCAAAATGAAGATTCTATCTCACCCATCTGTACTTAACGATGAGTAAAGAATTCAGTAACACTTTCTTCCCTTACCTGAGAACTGAGCACAGCAGATGTCACCGATGGCTGGATAAAAATCCGAGCGAGGAGGCATCTGACCACAGTACTCGCGAAGGGACGCCTGAAGTTCAGCGAGCTTATCTGTAGAAATAGATCACTTCTTAAAGGAAAGAAATACACACCTACACACCATCTTCATTTTTGCATGTTGAACCTCTTGACGTATATTATCACGAAAGCACAGATTGAGGAAATGTACTTACAGCCACTTTGTAGTTTTTGACAAAAGAAGTCTTCTGGAGTCTGAATGTGGGAAACCACACCACAAAACTCATCACCCACATTCAAGGTTAACACTTCGGGAATTAAGTCTCTTCTGTCTCCAACAGTCTTGTTCTCAGCTGTCATTTTTCCAACATCTTCAGGCTCACCTCATCAGAAAACAGAAAAATAAGTCATTTTGGCTCCATTAATCCAATTTTTCAGCTTTTCAGGCCCACCCATGCTTTTCACACCTCTAGGCCTTAACAGGTGCTGTTCTCTCCCCACCCCCCTTGCCAAAGGACTCCGTAAAGTACTACTGAGGGCTTTTCTGCAGAGTTGTCACACCAAGGTTTGTGCTTTAGGGGTGCCACACAGGCAGCGGTGTAAGAATACAGACAGGAGACAAAAAAAAAAAATCAAAGGGTTGTTGCAATTGTCTTGAATGTTAAGGATTCCTGAACTAAAAATAAAAGTGGTAATAGGAAAAGAAAGAAAAAAATACATACAAAAAGGACACTTGCGATGAAGAATCAATAAAGACTTCATAACCAATCAGAGCAAGAGATGGAAGGTGAAGGGGAAGGTAGACTCAGGGGTGAATTAGATTGTTTACATGACCGGATGAGCCCAGTCATGGCATTTTTAAACTGGAGATCACTTCTGGAGGAATGAGCAGAGACAAGAAAGCATGTCTTCATTGAAAGGACAGTCCTGCTAGCACTTATATGCATGAGCCACAGACATGAACTGAGGGGGGATTGCTGGAGGGAATGGGGGTACCAGGTGGAAGGGGCCAGAGAGGGAAAAACTGGGACAGCAGTAAGAGCATAATCAATAAAATATACTTAAAAAATAATAAAGGAGAGTCACGCGCTTCACGACGACATTTCAGTCAACGACAAATGCAGGTACCACCATGGTCCTGTGAGATTACAATGAGGCTGAAAAATTCCTGGGAGGCTGTGACACCGCAGCACAAGGCACTGCTCCCGCGCCTGTGCTGGTGTGGCCGGAACAAACCCATGAGTTGCTGGTACGGCACATACTAGTACAGCGCCGGCTACACAGCTCGGTCTGCGTGAGTGCGTGCGTCCACTGTGTCTGCACAAGGACAAAATCGCCTAGCGACACGCTTCTCAGAGTGCCCCGTTGTTAAGCAGCACACAGCTGGAACTGGTAAAAGAGCAAAGTAAAGGAGAAACGGACTCCAAGAAAGGATACATCAGACTCGGCAATGAGAAAATAAAGTGATCACAGCAAAACTTCTGGGTTCTCATCAAACCAAATGAGAAGGAAACACATGCAAATAAAAATTTAAAAAGAAAACCATCCTACTACAACAGAATGTTACAGCCCTGTTTACTATTGTTGGAATACCCAAATGAGGAAGAAAAACAGATTAAATTAAGGAAATGTTAGCTAAAAATCCCTCAACCAAAAGGGTTATGATATTTAGTACTTTGTAATCCCTGATAATTATCATGTCGAGGATTAATCTGAAAGATAGGGAAGAAAACTAGGCAGGGAAGACTGAAAATACAAATAAGGTATTACTAAATAAAAAAGAATCACCTTTCATGTATAAAGTTTATAGAATGATTAGCATTTCCATTAATCTGACACTGTGACTGCTGCATTTTTTTTGTTTAGTAGAGAAGACACTCTTTGATAACTAAGTTCCTATACTGTTCACTATTAATGTATATACTCACTTTGATCTGCACTTTGCTTCTCAGAATTTTGTCCCTCAGGTATCAAGCCATATCCCATTTCTACAAGCACATGGTCTAAGAGTTTTCCTAAAAGTGATTAAGAAAACAGCTCTACATGAGATATATACTAAATATTAAGGAAAAGCATAAATATAAAACAAATGAGTCATAATTACATGATTTAGAGATTATAGCTATTAATACACTAGCATATTGCTTACTAGTTCAGTTTCCACATGCAAAATGTTTTAGTAATACTCAGCTTTAAAAATTGAGGCAAAATTCCCATCATCACTTGAAAGAAAATGTAATGAAAAGATATCCTTTCAGAATTGTGATTAACATGAAAGATTTAGCACCTCCACACTGGCGTGCTTAGAAAAACGACGTTTATGGGGAAAAAAATGAATTGCATACACAAGATTACTACTTCCCAGACATGAAGTATGGCTGAAACAAGCATCAGCCATACTTCCAGTTCTCTGAAGTCATAAGAAACATACAGAGCAATGAAACAAAACCCAAACTTTTATACTTAATTTCACAACAGGATTAACTGCCTTTTCTACCAAGTCACCAACCGACCCTGAGCCTCTGAAAGTAGAGGAGTAACACCTTGGAGACTGAGAGGCAGTCACAAGCACACCATGAAGTGCCTTTCAAACAGAGAGAAAGCCAGAATGGTAGAGCAGGGTTCCAAAGTGTTTCCACTTCCACAGCCTGAACACCATGTACTTACGGTCTTGATACTGATGAAATACAGTTCTGAGAAGGTTGTTCCAAGAAAAAGCAATGGTGATGAGAATGAATGAATTCACAGGGAAATTTCTGAGTTCCTCAATAAAGGAGTGGAAATGAGGAGTAGATATTATTATGGCTATATTAAAAGGATAATACAGTTATCCCATGCGACGTCTAGATCTAGCCTTTTAACCTGCTCAGTTCTGTGAATCTGTGCCATGTCTGTAACAAACCACCAACTGCCAAGAGCAGGGCCAAGGCCGCGTTTTCAATCACAGTCTGAACGACCCCAGAGCAGGGCTTCCTTGGCCTCTCTTCTTGTTGATATTCCTTCTCTGAATAACTGGCAGATACTGAATAACATATTTAGCACTCCATTTAAAAAGAAAGAGGCAGGTCTCACCTGAACTGGGCAGCACAACATCCACAGCAAAGGCAGCCACTTCCTCTTTTATGATGTCAGCAATCTTTACGGAGCAGTACTGCTCCATTAGTAGTGACTTAATGGTCTGGATGCAGTCATTGCTCCAGTTCCCCTCCGCTGGGACAACACCAGCCACAAAGCACTTTATGGCCTGAAAAATTTTGCACAAGTTACTAAAAAAAAAAAAAATCAGTATTTGAAAATGACTTTTTCTAACTAATTATGTGATGTTTTTATAAGATAATGTGCTTCCTGCAGAAAAATGATCAAACTCTTCAAAAGTAGTAACCAAATAAACAATTTTATGTGTAATTATTTTTCTGTTTGGGTACTCTCTTCACAATGCTTTGACTTTTGGGACCTGAAGCTTCAGAAGTTGATAAAAGGATAATAATTATCCCTCAATGATGCATCAATTCAGCTCACTTTCAAATAGTGTAATAAATATAAAAATGATTATGTTTAAAGAGCAGATTGATAAAATGTGTCTGGAAATGCTAACAGTTTCTCACTTGAGGTAGTGCTTAAAGGAGCCACGAAGACCAACGAGTGTTTACGTATAAAAAGACATGCCAACAGGTACTAATGGCAGGGTAGAACGAGCAGATACTGTGCTCATCAAAACACTAAAGACAGCTCCTTTGGGGCCCTATTAGGAATTTACAATGTAAAAGAGACTCACACAAGGAGGAAACAAATCAATGTTTTTGTTTAGTTGCTGGATTCTGTTTACTGGAATTATTTCTTCATTTCCATAATCAATATATAAGACTTGCACCTTCTTCTGCAGAACATCAACGTCTTGTATTATTACTCGGTTCCAGGTCTGAAATAAAATAAAAGTGGTACTCTACTTCAAAACAGCGTTTCACAATCTTAGGTTTAAAAATCCTCAACCCATCTACAGAGCATGCAAAGGAAAGGCTACTGTTCTATTTCAAGGCACTCAACAAATTAACATAATTTCTAATAATCTTGCTAAGAAATAGCTAAAAGTGTCTAATTGGGCCGCTTTAAGATCCATAAATACTGCCACCTACCCTAACCCAGCAGACCCTATGACACACTGCGGCTCAGCTGCACAAACAAGCACAAGCTCGGAGACTAGCAACCAGTCTGCAGCCAGCGTTTGAGGAGCCTACAAACAGAGCGGAGAGGGCCAGCCCAGGGAGGAAGTAACCCAGCAGAGCCTGGAATGCCGCCAGAGGAAGAAAAACAGAAGTCGGGCCCCATCTCGCCTTTAAGCCATCTACTGCATCATTAAACGCTCTGGTCTCAAGTTGACAGGGCCGAAGTAAAGTGAAACTTCTTATTAAATAATTCATCTCAATAGAGGTTACCTGGTCAACAGTGTACTTGGCAACACAAACTTCCCCCTTAACCGGAATATAATCGTCCTCAGGCACTGTATTTGCATATGTTTCCTTTAAGCTCACAGAGAGTTGGTTCATATATTCCAAAACTTCTGAAGAATACAACTGCACATAAAAGTCACCTGGGTGTTTG
This sequence comes from Macrotus californicus, assembly GCA_007922815.1. Lineage (NCBI taxonomy): Eukaryota > Metazoa > Chordata > Mammalia > Chiroptera > Phyllostomidae > Macrotus > Macrotus californicus. The sequence goes on from VMDR010004162.1 coordinate 35,150, forward strand.
AATTCAGTAACTGTACCCTTTCAAAAACAGAAAAGATGTAGTAATTCACTGGGAACACAAGCAAATGTGAATTTATTAAAGCTTTATGATTAAGATAAAGGAAGTATTGCAGACAGTTTTTGCAATTTTTATCAATTTCATCAGATGATATTTTGTAGCTACCTTAGGCATTCAAAACAGAAAAGGAAATAAAATCTATAGTTCTTTGGATCTCTGCCTGTGAAAATCATACAACAAATACCTTTATTTCCATGGTTTTCCTGAGTTGTAGACTTCTCAAATCAGAAAACATTATTTTATCAGCACAAATGGCTATTTCTTTAGTAACTCCAAGTGGATAGTTACTCTGGTGTGGAAAAAAAAACACACAAATGAGTTACATACAAGCACATGTTTCAGTGAGACTGTGGCCATTATCTACTGGAATCAGGGTCAAAGTAGCCTGACTCTTAGGCCTGAATAAGAGAACAGTACACATCTTCAGGACTCCCTAAAACTCACTGTCCACAGGCCGTGTGCAGAGCGCGGGATCACCCAAGAATCATGCCGTGATGATGAAGATAATGTTCAGTTTATTAAAAGGGGCGGGGGTGCTTTAAGTTTGCACTTGGTAACATTTTTGGAGGAATAACTATTTGAGGCAGACTATACATATGTTTTTGGCAGGGACTGAGAAGTCATGGTTTATTACATTTCAGCACAGCAATCACTGGTTGGAGACTGCCCTTCCGGCCCCTCACCTGGGGGCTTGTCCCTAAGGAGAGGAGAAGGAGCCATCCTGTCTTGGAATAACACCTACTCCCACCCACCTCCATAGAATAAAACTCCCAGGAACCCCTGAGACGTGCACAATTTTTTTAAGGTACCAGCCAGACAAGGCTAAAAAGATCTATAAATGAGCTAGACAGAACCAATAGTGTTTAGATTATCAATGATTTAGCTCACACAGCAATCTAGACAGGAGCAAGGGGTTAATAGAAAAACCGCTCACTAGACAACAGGGTCCCATGAGAATCCAGTGCACAGTGCACTGCAGGGGCTGCAAAGAAGGGACTCTCTCTGGTCCACGTGGTCTTACACCGAGAAGAAGGCTGGGCGTGAACAACTCCCAGTGACCCCAACAGTCACCAATCGATCACTAGGGTGTACAGATTTATTCGGCAGGAAACTTTTGCTCTTAAACAAACACTGGTGAAATGCAGAAATAAGTCTATATCATACCTCATTTTTCACTTCCATGTTCTTTGTTTCAAATGGTGATTTATCTTTAAATTTGTGGAAACTGAAATAAAGCAATTGATTATAATATTTATAGTGCAGAGCCAATGAAGAGCAAGGGCCACAATTATGTTAAATTCTCAACCAACAAAATCCAGAAAAACAGCTTCTTCCAGACAGAACGGCCCTAGTACAAAATGAAATGTCCCAGCGCTGTCTACGCCACGGCCCACCCTGCGCACAGGAGCGCTTCTTCCGAAAGCCACTCCCTGAAGGCAGAGCGCCCCCGTCCCCAGGCCTCGGTTTTCTCCCCTGTATAACCAAGGTGCCCTTGCCTCTTCTAAAGATGGTTTTGAGGACCAAATGAGGCTACAGATGTGGAACTGTTCAGCAAACTGGTGAACAGCACTCAAGTGAGATATATGTATTTCAAAATCATAATTCCAGAAGCACTGTGAAAGTTCTACCTTAGTAAACTTTAGTTAGGCAGACATAATTAAAAGGGCTTTTTAAAGCTCTAATTGTTAAAAAAAAAAGTCACGTAAGGTTCTAACTCTCAATGTGTCCGACCTAATAAAATTATATTCGTGGAAACTTGTAAGTTCGCAGAGCTGCTGGTCACTTCAGAGCTGCACGCTTTCTGTCACACCTCAATAAACAAGCACAAAGTAGTAACTTCTACATAGTCACGGCCTGTTCACCCGATTTGGGCTCTACACGCTCAGAAAAAAAAAGTTGTTTAAATGTTCTCTACTGAATAGAGACACACACTTACTTGTGCCGCACAGGCTTGCACACGACGCTGTGTGCCGGCCAGTCCCTTCTCTGGCACGCCACGGAGCAGTAGTACGTCTGCTTGCACTGGGAGCACCTCAGCGACCCTACAGAACACAGCCCGAACATTTTACCCAGACGTCGGTGCCCAGAGTAAGGCGCTTTCGAAGACCAGACGTGTCAAATAGCATTCTACAATCACATCGAGAATACTTGAAGAGGCTTATGCTGTTTGTAATTGTTACAATTACACCTTCAAAGCTCTCCCAGAATGCAGAGGGAAAGGACAGGGAGGGCAGACTGCAGACAAGGCTGACTTTCCAAAGCAGAGCCCAGGGCACGTGTCATGAAAGAACAGCCGAAGGAGACAGAAAATCTGCGGCAGTGAGCACAGATTCGTGCAAGCAGACTGTCCTGGCTCACCCTGTGCCATCAAAAAAAAATACAAAACAAAAACCAATGAAGAGAAACAGCTACGAAAACCCAGCAAGTTGTTGAAATAAAGTATTTTTTAAAATCCTATCAGTATCCATGCTGAAAAATAACAAATTATCTAAAAAAACAAGAAAAAAAAACCCCAACAAAACCAAGCTGGCCTCAAATGCCTCCACTCTTAGAAGAAATAGGGGAAAAAAACAGAGGCACCAAATATCCAAACAGCCAGCAAGCACATGAAAAACTGCCTTAGATCATTGATTATGAAGGAAATGTAAATTAAAGCCACAATGGGACACCACTGCATACCCACAGGAAGGGCTAAAATTTAAAAGACCGAAAACCCCTAATGTAGACAAAGATGTGAAGGAACCAAAATTCATTACCAACGGAAATGTAAAATGAGACTACTTTCGAAATGGTTGGGTTGTTTCTTATAAAGCCAAACATACACCTACCCTTGTGACTCCTCAGTTCTCCTAGGTGTGTGCCCAAGAGAAAGGAAACATATGGCCACACAACTTGTGCGAAAATATGCAGAGAGCCTTATTCATAATAGTCAAAAAACACACACGGCAAAAGGTTCCAATGAAAGGACAATAAAACAAATCGTGGTAGCTCTGGCCAGGTAGTACAGATGGTTAGAGTGTTGTCCTGATACACCAAAGTTGTGGGTTCGATCTCTGGTCAGGCACATACGAGAAACCACCACTGAATGCGTGAATGAGGGGAACAGCAAATCAAAGTTTCTCTCTCAGAAAAACAAACAAAAACACAACAGATCATGGTATAATCATACAATGGAATACTACTCAGTGACAAACACAAAATTATTAAGTACATCTAACAACATGGATGAGTTTCAAAAATATTGTTCTAAATGAAAAACGCTTTATACAAAAGAGTCCATACTGTATGGTTCCATTTATATGAAATTCTGGCAAAACAGTATATGATGGGAAAAAAAATGTGGTTCCCTCTGGGGAGCAAGGTGACTGGGAAAGGGCATGAGGGAGCTCTGAAAAGGAGGACACATTCTATATCTCGTCTCGGGTGTGGGCTTCTGCCTTTCAGTGCATGGAAGTTTTATCTCAAAAAAACTATAAAAAGCAGTCAAGTAAAGAGGCAGTAAGAGTGGCAAAGGACAGGTGAACAAACGGTAGTATGCTGATAGCTGGGTACGGGATGTATACATACTACACTATTCTGTTTATACTTAATATATTTTAAATGTCCTGCAAAACGTTTTTCAAATGTGTAGAGATATGAGTATCATAACTGAGAGCAACATGCTTACCGAACAGGCCACAGCGATGGCAAGTGGTTGACCGAAAAGGAGGTCCTAAGGAGTTGAACAGTGCCGGATTATTTATGGACAGGGAATTCTGACCCAACTTGTGTATTTGTTTTGACTTTGCAGGAGACACACTATTGCTAGGCTTCTATTAAGAAAAGAGAATAGCAATATTAAAACTTGGTAATACCATTTTACAAAACACTGGCTTTGGAATTTCCTCTTCTGGGAAGATAAAGATCTGCGTTTCCCTCTTCTTCCCACTGAGTACAACTGAAAACCCTGGACTTTGGGGTAAAACAAACATAAGCTGACTCTGAAAGAAGATAGCAGACAGACTAGGAACCCTGGGACCACAGAAGGACGTGGCGATGAGTCCCAGAGTTCTCTTTTTGCCTCATATATCCCAGATATATGGAAAAGCCAGCAACCCAGAAATACCAAAAGGTGAAGACGTAAGAGCCCCAACCAAAAGCTTGCTCTCACCAGGCAAAAGACCAGGAAATGGGCAACCCAGCAAGACCGAAAACTTTTATCAGGAACTACAGCTCTCTAAACCAATACCACAGAAAAAACTGTGGCCCCACTTCCACCAGCAGAGGTAGAGCGGGTGGCTGAGACTCCCCACTTCACCAGGCTATAAGGAGGTGCCCACCGTCCCACCAGGGTGGTGCCAGAGAAGGTCAACAGAGTAGGAAGCCCACACTTCATCCCTGTGGGGTTTCTCCGGGGAGACTACATGGGATCCTGGACTTCCATGTGGCAGTAATGAGTGTCATCCCCACACCCTCAAGCTGCCACCACGGGGGTGGTGTTAGAGGACAGTGAGTGGATAGTCAGGACACTTTTGCCACCCTTCAACAGCAATGAGTGTCTCCAAACCCTCCCACCTCCACATCTCCCTCTGGCCTGCTGACTCTCACCCCACCTGACCCTACCCTCACCCCACTGCATGAAAGAACACCCCCTTGGTGCCAACAGAGGCTGAGAGCAGAATCTGGACACCTACTCCCCCCTGGCAGCACCCCCTCTCCTGATGGAGCAGTGTCAGAGGAAGTTGGCTAAAAAAAAAATTTAAATAACATACAAAGTTTCATAACATAATACCCAAAATATCTCAGTTTCAGTAGAAAAAAACTGTCATACTGAAACCCAGAAAAATCATGTAAGTGAATAAAAAAATGAAAAGATGCCAACATCAAGATGACAGACGTTAAGTGTACCCAACAAAAATTTTAAAGCAGCCATCAATACTTCAACAAGCAATTACAAACATGCTTGAAACAAAGGAAGAGAGGGTCTCAGAAAAGAAATATTAGACATAAGAAAGAACCAATGAAAGTTTTAAAATGGAAAGTGCAATAACAGAAACACATCCGGTGGGCTCAACAACAGAATGGAGGGAAAAGAGGAAAGAGAGAGTGAACTTGAAGATCAAACTATAAAACTTGCCTAATATGAACAAGGGGAAGAAAAGAGAATAGGGAAATATAAATGGGCAGAGCCTCAGAGACCCATGGGACTGTAACAAAAGGTCTAACGTTCAGGTCTTCAAAGAGCCTCAGAAGAAACAGAGAAAGAAGGCAGGACTAAAGAAGTACTCAAATAATGACCAAAACTTCCAAAATGTGGGTAAATCTACAAATTTAAGAAGATGAGCCAACCACAAAGAGAATAAACTCAAAGAGCTACACACCAAGACACACCTTAGTCAAATTCCTTAGAGCTAAAGAAAACAAAAAAGCTTAGATGCAGAGAGAGAGAAATGACACCTTACACAGAGGGGAAAAACAATTCCAAAGAGAACAGATTTTTCATCAAATACCACAGAAGGAAGTGGCAGGACAGCTTTTAGGTGCTGAAAGCAAGGAACTGTTAAGTAAGAAACTTGGCCAGGAAAATTTCTTTCAAAAACTGAAGAGAAAATCAAGACATTCTCAAATAAAACTAGGAGATTTTGTCACCACATCTATTCTAAAAGAATGGTTAAAGGAATTTCTCTAAACATAAAGGAAATGATAAAGGAAGAAATATTGGAGCAAAAGATTCACTTATAGGACTTACAAGCTGAAAATTGCAAAGTGAAAGAAAATCTAAATAAATGGAGAGACAGATTTGTCTTCATGGATTGTAAGAATCCACAGAGTAAAGATGTAAATAATCTTCAAATTGATACCTATGTTTAAAACAATTCCTAGCAAACTCTCAGCAAGATATTTTGTAGACCTAGACAAGATTATTCTAAAAGTGTATACCAGTAGGCAAAAGAACTAGACTGGCCAAGACAATTTTGAAAAAAATGAAATAAACTGGGAAGAACAACTCTACCCAACTTCAAGACTTACTATACCGCTCCAGTACTGTTCGGTCTTGCGGAGGAACAGACCCCTAAAGCAACAGAGAAGAGCAGGGAATCCAGAAGAGTCCTACACGAATATGACCAACTACTTTGTGGGAAAAGTGCAAAAGCAGTGCAGGTAGAAAGAGGATTTTCAACACACGCTGCTGGAGCAGTTGGACATCCCCAGGCAAAACAAACGAATGAGTGAATAAATAAATAAGTCAACCTCAACCTAAGCCTTACAACTTCAAATTAACTCAAAGTGGACCACAAACTTAAATGGAAAACTTAAATAAAACCTTTTAGAAGAAACCTCAAGTTTTTTCTGCATCTGAAGTAGAATTCTTAGGCTTGACACCCAAGTGACACCAAAAGCATCATCCATTACTGGAAGCATTGACCAGGACTTCATTAAAATTAAAAAACTTTGCTGGGCTAAACACCCCATTAGGAGAATCGGAAGACAAGCTACTGACTTGGAGAAAATATTTCTGACTCATATGTTTAACAAAGAACTAGAATCTGGAATATATAAATAACTTTCAAACCTCAGCAGTAAAAAAGGAAACAATACAAGTAAGAAAATGGACAAAGGCCATGAAGAAACATTTCACCAAAACAGATACACAGATGGCTAATAAGCACTTGGAAGGATGTTTATCACTAGCCATTGGGGAGACACAAATTGAAACCACAATGCGCTACCACCGCACGCCTATGAGAACGGAGAAAATAAAAATACGAATACCAGCAAATGCTGTCAAAGAGGCTGGATGCAGAAAAACTAGATTACTCACACATTCTCAGTGGCAATGTGAGAGGGTATGGCAGCTTCTTGAAAAACCAACTACACAACTACTCCATGCCCCAGAAACTGCACTCCTGGGAATTTATCCTAGAGAAAAAAATCCTTCTGCTCACCTAAAACCCTGCACACAAACAGCAGTTTCGGTTGCATTATCTCAAAACTGGAAACAATGCAGATGTACATATTTCAATGCAAGAATGGTTGAACAGGACATGGAATGTAACTCATCAATAAAAAGAGTCAAACTATTGATACACCCAACAACCTAGACAAATCTCCGCAGAATTACACCCTGAGTGAAAAAATCCAATCCCCAACTGATCCCATCTATATAACATCCTAGAAATGACAATATTTTGGAAACATGGATTAGACAGACTACTGGCTGCCAGGGGTTAAGGAAGGAAGGAAGGAAGGATGGCCATAAAAAAGGCACAGGAGGGCTCCTTGCAGTAATGGACATGCTCTGGATTTTGAGCATCAATGTCAATATCCCAGCTGTGATCTCATACTACAGTTCTGCAGCCTGCTACCCTTGGGAGAAACTGGGTAAAGGCTACACAGGATCTCCATTATTTCTTGTGATTATATGTCAATCGACAATTACCTAAAAAAAAAAAAAGGCTGATTTTTTTAAAAAAGGTACTAGGTTAAAGAAAAGGAAGCTTGACTTTAAATAATTCTGGAATATTGAATAATTCTTTATTAATGTAATACATTAACATGTTTAGAATCTTTTACCCAACAAAAACACCAAATAGAAAAAAACCCCATAACTTACACTACTTGCTTCTTTGGGTGGTGAATTATTTCCAACATTTAATGGTGACACTGACTTTCCTGGGGAGGAAAAATATAAAGCCTATTAAAAGCTGAATATTAATTCATTCCTGAAAATGTAAAATACCATAATTAGGTAATGTTCAAATAACAAAGCTACACCATAATAGTCTTAAAGCTACACTATAAATCTCTCTGTGAAATGTCCCTGACTCCCCCTCTCACTGTGAACTTTCCCCATTCGCTAAGGGAAGGATTCTCAGACTTCTTGGACTCGGGACTCATTTACAATCTTAGAAATCACTAAGGACCACAAAGAGCTTTTGTTTACATGGTTTATTTTATCAATATATACTCCTATTAGAAATTAAGACTAAGAATTAGAAATTTCAACTAAGAACTTAAAAACATTTATTTTAAAAACTACAAATGCATTACATGTTGACATGTTTTTTTGGAGGGAAAAAAACCCTGTATTTTCCAAAGGAAAAATCCGTGAGAAGAGTGGCACCTGTTTTTTTACATTTTTGCTCATCTCCCTGGCTTAATCAATGGCAGCTGAAGTTGCCTATCCGCTTTCCTAGTCAATCCATTGTAATATGCTGCTCAGACTGCAGAACCTGAAGAAAATCTGGCCTCACACAGATATGTGGTTGCCAAAAAGAAGTATTTAATGGTCTTCTCAGATGACTGAATATTTTCCTTTAATTTCACACCGAAACTCAAGTGGCGTTTTGAAGGTTAGCTGCAGTGTGGCATCTAAAACCATATCCATCAACGTTTCACACTTGCATTAGAATCCGCTGATTTACCTCGCACTTGGAAGGCATTGTACCCTAGCACAACAAAGCAGCATCATGCACTGGGCATGCAGAAAAGACTGGGAAACTCTGAGTTACGCGGATCTTTCAAAAGCGGGCATATTTCATTACACCATATCAAAAAAATGTGTCCATGCCACCACACCTCTCACCAAAAAAGTCTTCTAAGTACTGGGAAGATGTCAAGCTCAGAGGGATACATACAGGTTTCCTAAATTTTCACTTTTGCTTGAAAACTTGAATTTTATATTTAGCAACAAAATACTGTCAGCTCTTTTCCTTGAAGTGACAGGCTCAGTTCATTTTTGAGAAAATGCGAGATACCTAAGTGTGAATAACCATGGTTTGTCATTCTTTTCAAGTAAAAATGACGTTCCCTCCAAAAAGGTTTTCATTCAGCCCAGCATTCAATCGCACACATGCTTTCCACACTCAATATGCAGCAAAAGTGAGGAGGATAATGCCCATTCTGTCACACAAAGTGCTGAAACATACCTGTAGACAAGGTCAAGACTCACTAATAATTCATCCTGCTTCATCAAGGACATTCTTAAGTAAAACTGTCATCTCTAGTTCTGTCTTAATTATAAGTGGATTGCCACAAAAAACTCAATGATCACTAGCCCAGGCTGGTGTCCCTGCCTAAAGTTGAGCTAATAAAATGCCAACAGTTTACCGACCTCTGTTTTTGCAAATCAGTGTAAAGTCAGCACAACTATTATAAAACAGTAGATAGTATTTTAACCTTAGTAGAGAGATATGACCTGTCAGCAAACCCCAGGGGCCCAAGGGCCACACTCTGAGAACTATGTCATCGTAATGTTAAAAGGCCACATCTCATATAGGTTCAAAGATGCTAATTTCCACCAGGGTCCAGCCTCCTTAAATAGTAGGTTTTCAGAATTAGGACTAAAGAATAATTTTTAAAGTAAAACGAAACAAGTTAATGTCCAAGAAATATCTTTGTGAGCTATTATTACATGCATTAAGCTATCACAGTACTATATTTTTAAAATATGGCCAACCTTTAGGACACCCATGAAAAGTGTTTGCTTTCTGCATTCCCAGACTGAATAGCTCTCTGCAGTGAAACAAAGCTCATGTGCAGACATTCTCTCCCCAGGAACCCTTCCTTTGATTGATCTAGCTAAAGGTGGCTCGTTGGTATCTGCTTTTCCATTCTAAATTAGCATTTCTTTTTTTTAAAAAAAGATTTTATTACTTTACTGTTGTTCAATTACAGCTGTCTGCATTTCCCCCCCACCCCAGCCCATCCCACCTCCCTCCCTACATGAATATTTCAGTGCAAATACTATATGGTAACACTTGACTATTGTGTGAACAGCGCACTGGCGTGTGTGTGTGTGTGTGTGTGTGTGTGTGTGTGTGTGTGTGTATTTGTGAAAAGTCAAAGAGACCATAAAAACAAACAGTGTTAAGCCTATAGTTTAAACTCACCTGCTGGCAACGTCTCCCTGTCTCCTTCGGACCCGACCACTCCTCCATTGATGCTATGAGGGTTTGAGGACGCTGCATTGTCTTCCTGACTAGCCAAATACTGTTCGGTTTGCTCACAAAACAAAAAATTGCTTTTTTTATTTCCATTCTCTGGGCTTTTCAACCTGAAATTTGGGTGGTTAGAATGCCCTCCAGGACTTCTTAAAGAATCATGTGGTGGAAGCTTGCTTTCATTTTTCTCAAAATTAAATGGCTCTGTCATTTTACAAGTAGATGCCTCCAAATTATTTCTTGACATCACATTAAGCGGCAGTTTAACATTCACAGATGTCTAGGGGAAGAAACGTATTTAAAAGGCAACTTTAATTACTCGAGTAGAAGCACTTGCAGGCCCGGGTAACTTCTTTTTACGTAACAGGTAACTCCCATGGACAATTCTAAAGCAGATGTAACTGTTGATGAAAAGCCTGGCCTACAGGCACAAGAAGAAAACGATACTATCAGTAAGTACAAATCCCAGGTTTAACAGAACTCAACAAGACAACCAAAGACTAACTCCAGACATCAAAAAAAAAAATACAGCAACCTCAGACTCCACACCATCCCTCACTTTTAAAAGCTTTGGAGGCCAGGGGCCATTAAGCCGCGGAGGCACAGTCCCGGTCGGGGCTCCCAGCACCCAACAGCACCCATAGCACCCACAATGCAGACAAAGCCCTGCTCGGCCCCCATGGACAGTGGAACGGATCTGCAGGCTCACTCAATGGAGGACACCTAGCCATGGAGCAAGGTGGGGCCTCGGGCCCTCTGCGTCTGTCCCAGACCCTACTCCAGGGCTGCTGCAGCTGTCCCACTCCCCAGCTGGGCAGGCCGAGTCCCAGTCCCCAGCCCCTTTTGGTCCCTGAGTCTCATTGCCCCTTGCCTTGCTGCCTGCCTCCTCTGCCAGTCGTGCTGGAGCATCTGAGCTCGCTGCCTACACAAATGGATTACAGGGGCCAGAAGCCGGATGTTCCAGGGAATTATTCTTTTTTCAGAACAGCTGGATTTATCTACGGGTACTGGCTGAACAGTTTGGGTGAACAGTTTATATAGTTAGGGCTGGGTCTGCTTTTTCATGTCTGCTGACACTTTCTGCACGGACCATTTGTCACTGGACCAAGTGGTTACCCCTTCAAGACTCAGGCACAGAAGACAAGAAAGCAGGGGAAAGAAAAATTAAGAGGCCTGCGAGAAATAATTGGAGTTTTCATGATTCAGCTTTACTACTGCACCTGCTTTTGGATTATGTGAGATAAGCTAAAGTTTCACACCCAAAACACGAGCTAATAACCACCTACGCTCTCACGGGACAGCTGAGCACAGATTTTGTTCTCTTTATATTTCCCTTCTCAGGTGGGCTTTGATTTATACATATTTCAGACTGCTTCGTAATCTTTCTCTGAAATGGAGAACAGAAAATACATGTAAAATTTCTTTCAGGTCTACAAACATAATGACTACGTGTATACGTCCCATAAATGGTTGTACAGTTTAATGATCAAAGTTTATAATTCACTGTTAGCTAAGCTGTTCTAGTATTTTCAATGAAAACTCGCAGTGCAAAAAAAAAAAAAGCTTTCGAGACAAAGGAATTGAAAAGGACTTTCACGTTTTAAAAGAAGCATCTCTAACCTGCACCCTTAATGGTGAGACACAACAGAGGTCTCTGTTTACGGCTCATGGCCTACCTTCCTGGCCGCTCAGAATCCCCGGCCCTCTCACACCTGATGCCCTGATGCCTGTCCTCGGTGCGCTGAACCCACTGGGTTGGCCGAAAAGTCCATCATGTTCTTTCCGCTTGATGCCTCTAGTAGTGCTTGGCTGTCTTTAACTTCATTCAAAACAATCTTGTTAGGTTGTACTGTGACAGCTGTCATGTCAGCGTGCATTTTTAAATAACTTATCAAAATTGGTGAATTATTTACAGCCATTTTAATATGGAAGCTGGAAGAAGATATGCAACATTTTTGGCATATTATACTTTATTATTTCAAGAAAGGTAAAAACGCAACTGAAACACAACAAAAGATTTGTGCAGTGTATGGAGGAGGTGCTGTGACTGATTGAACGTGTCAGTGGTTTGCGAAATTTCTTGGTACTACTGACATTTTGGCCAAATGATTCTTTGCTGTGGGGCTGTCTCATGCACTGGAAGATGTTTAGCAGCATCCCTGGCCTCTACCCACTAGAAGCCAATAGCAGGAGATAGCTGACATACTCAAAATATCCAAATCAATAAAGTTACTGGTAAAAATGAAAAATGTGTCTTTTTATCTTATGAGAAAAAATGTTAATGGACTTTTTGGCCAACCCAAATACCATCCAGAATACCCTTGCCCTCGTCTGCCTGGTAAATGCTTTCCCTCCTGGTCATTCTTCACAGTTTTCCTCAGCTGCCCCCGATTTCTTGCGTTTTCCCCAAAACCTCTGCTGTGATCATCTCCAGTTAAACTTCCCTAAGTGTTAGTTTCCACCTACTGCTTTTAAAGTAGTTATCTGTGTGCTCTCTTCTCTGAAAATAAGGCGCATAAGTGTACATTGTTACAAAGTGCATCTGAGAAACCTCCATCCAGAAATTATGCGGGTGCATTATTATCCTCTTAATCCTAAAAATGCTCAGTGTCCTGCCCAGGGGATGTAATACAAGTGGACAAACAACTCCTTTTGAAGCAGTGACTTGCAGCTTCGTCTGCAGACTGCAGGCAAAACTTTTGCTCACCTTCCCAAAACTCTTCAGGAACAAAAGTCACAGAGAGCTGAAACTAGCATGAGTAACAACCTAATATTACTGTTTGTTTAACATCGTTGTGAATAGGAGACAAATGGCAGAAAATTCTCCCTGTTGGTGTCCTGAAACTTTCACTCATTTTCTGCTTTAAATTAGGCCCCGCTGAATCCAGTGACAATCCAGAAAATAATGAAGTAACGAAAAAGATACGCACGGGCACACTCGGTGGTGGGGAAACTCTCAGGGGATCAGATCCTGGGAGGACCCCTAACAGTAGACCTGCAGATGGACAGCTCCAGTGGGAGACCCTGCACGGCCAGGGAGAACACACCTGTAGCAATAAGCACACCTGAACTGGAGGATCAGACTGAGAAATATTCAATACAATGTAGGATGCAATAAGAAAAGAGAGCAATACTGTGAAATTACTAAAAGAAAACAACCTCTGGGGGAATTGAGTTGGGACCCACATACTGGCTAACTCTAGACCCTGCACAAGTAACATAAAGAATGTGCATTAAAATATCCGGGTAACTACCAGAAGAATAAAAATCGAATGCATAACTTTAAAAATAGAGAAAAAAAAAACCAAAAACCCTCAATCCAACAGAAAAAAAAATCCAAGCACGATAAACGAAAACATGAAATGAGATGACAGAACCAAGCCCAAGTAATTTAAGTATCAATGATTTAGTCTCAACACAGGAAAAAAGAGACCCAGGAGGAAAAACATCCAACTTCACCCTGTGCACCAAAGGCACATGTGAAACAAAATTACATGGTGAGGTTGAAAATAAAAATACTAAAACATATGCTACACAAAGAACCAAAATAAATGTGGAATGCTCTTATTAATAAAATGAATTAAAGAATTCAAAGAAATTTCTGACTCACAATAATGGAGGAGAAATTCAATCTGCAATGATAAGGAGATTAGTCAAACAGACAAAAAACCGTGCTAAATATTCTAGAAACAATCAACATGATCCGTCAGGGACCAGTACAACCAAGAACACTCATTTTTCTGATACTGAGCATACGCTGGACTACAGGCTACCTCAATTAACTAAAAAAAAACCAAACTAGTGTCATACAGACCTTGTTGGCTCCTCACGCTACACACAAATCTACATCTCAGATTTTGCCTCCCAGACCATCAGTCTGCAATGAACTCATGAAAGGGTGAAAAGTTTGTTTTTGTTTTTTCAGTTTAGTCTAAAAGTTCTAAAATATCACCAAGGGAATGATAGCAAACACGATGATATGTAGTTAAAAACGTACAAAAAGCACTCATGGGTCCAGGCAATAAGTACAAACACCAGGATGATGAATTTGACACCCTCTACCCAGCTACTGGGGCGGACACTGCAGCTGAATGGCTCCGGAGCCCTCCTCTACCTCTGAACCGCCAGTGTGAACGAGACAGGACTGCCCATGTTCAAAGTTCTCCTACGTGAGGCTTCTCAGAAAGCTCTGTCAATTTGTGATAAACGAGACAAATCTGGCTGGCAGGGTCCTTCACCCTTTCTTTCTGCAGCATGGGCCAAAGATCTGTCACCCATGCTGCAATGAGAAAGCAATAAACGTAAGAAATCGCAGAAAACGCCAAGAACCTGGTGGCGCCCTTGAGTCCTCACTCCAGCTCTGGTCTTCAGATTGCTACTGGCAGCCCGGTAGGTACAGACACCAACAAAGAAGCAAATGACATGAATAGGATGCACCGAGGATGAAGACTGAGAAGCAAAAGGGGGAAAACATTCAAACTTATTTGTAATTTAAAAAATTTCAAAGTGAAAAACTATGAATTACTTTCTACCTAGCATGGGTGCAATGAAAAAGAACAATCATTATTGAAGGGGACATAAAATTAATATGCCCTTTCTGGGAAACAATTTAGTAATAGATATACATACCTACTGGATTGGCCAAAAGTCCATTATTTTTTTTTCTGTAAAATAAAAGCCACATTTTTCATTTTCACCAATAACTTTATTGGTTTGGATATTGTGAATGCGTCAGCTATCTCCCACTATTGGCTTCTAGTGGGTAGAGGCCAGGGGAGCTGCTGAACATCTTCCAGTGTATGAGACAGCTCCACAGCAAAGAATCATTTGGCCAAAATGTCAGTAGTACCAAGAAACTTAGCAAACTACTTCGCAAACTACGTTCAATCAGTCACAGCACCCTTTCTATACACTGCACAAATCTTTTTTTGTGTGTCAGGTGCATTTTTACCTTTCCTGAAATAATAAAGCATAATATGTCAAAAATGTTGTGTATCTTCTTCCATCTTCAATAGTAAAATAGCTGCACATAAATTCACCCACTTTGATAAGTTTTTAAAAATGCACGCTGATATGACAGCTGTCACAATGCAATCTAACAAAATTGTTTCAAACTTCGAAGTTAAAGACACTTAAGCGCTACTGGAGCCATCATACAGGAAAAACAAAACAAACTTTTTGGCCAATCCATTATGTATCTAAGGAGTCTTTAAAATGTCGTTAGCCACTCTACTTCTAGAAACCATCCCATTAAACGAATCCTGAACATCAAAAAAATCCTATATTTATAGATGTCCATTTAAAAGGACCAAAAAGCTCTGGTTGGTTTGACTCAGTGGACTGAGCCCCTGTTCGAGTCCTTTCCCTCCCTTTCTCCCTCCCCTTCTAAAATAAGTAAATACATTAAAAAATTTTAAAAACGGCCAATATAATTTAGGTAAAAAAGTTAACTGTGATGCTTCTACTAGAAAGAATACTACACTACCATTTAGAGCCCCATTTTTTAAAACATTGTAAAATGTCTGTTAGAACAGCAAATGAAAAATCACCAAAAAAGGACCCTGTATATTCAATAAAATTATAACTTCAAAAAAAGAACAAAACTCCATTTAAAAAGATGAATGAAATACATTAAAATTTAAGTAACAATGGGCTCTGGCGTAGGTAGTTTGATGAGGAAATCTTTTTCACTGCCGTTTTTTATATTCCAAACTATAGTTAAGGATGAATTACTTTTATAGAAAAAAGCATTGTCAAGATTAAAATATCACTGCATATTAAATTAAACCTTTTTTCCCCTAATGTGTGGCTACTTACTATAAACCAGGTAAAGGGTCACAGTAATATTTAAACCACAAAACTAGAGTATAGTCATCTTCCCAAGTGGGATGCTTAAAACGCAGCATAAAACTCCAGGGAGAGCCTATCCCAACTGTCTTTATTTGTCATGCTGACAGTCAATCCATAGTAGATTGGCATCTTACTACCCTGAATTAGTTACCTATAAACAGTTATGTCTGTCTTCTAGATTATTTTAGGTGGTTCAAATGCAGGAACTAAGTCTTATTTTTTAACAATTAACAAACAAAATAACCCTCTGACTACGCACAGCATCTACCACGGTACTTTGTACAAATGAGGTACCCAAAAGACGTCTGTTCGATGCAACCACTGAAAATGAACTATGGCACTGTTTTCATTCAACGTGGAAGGGACAATGAAACCCTGTTTGAAACTACATCTGGCAGTCTTAAACGGAGAACCACACCATGCTATGAGGTTCACTGAAATTTAATAGCAAAAATTCACGCTTTATATTAACTCTTCAAAATCCAAAAATTAGTGAATATGTTTGACTGTAGGGAATAACAATGACAACAGAATCAGCTTTTGACCCAATATAAAAAGTTTAAGCAGCAAATAAGGATTTAAGCTTAAAAGAAGCTCCACCTACTGTGGAAAACTAAGGTAGAGGACGCCTCACTGGCCTCTCCCTATTCAGGAATTCTCATGGCAATACCCAGGGCATACGGACACCTAGACCTGTTCTATAACTAGAAGCTTCTTACATGTTCTTTCATTTTGAACACCCAATTGTATCGCATTGTTCTTTAAAAGATGGTTCTCTTTCCCACTGACTGGCTCCTTCTGCTGCGCTGTGACCACAACCTTTCAAGCGTCTGAGTTAGCCATCATGTCCCCTCTCCTCCGGGTCCTTCACCTGCTGATGTAACAGACCTCCCAGACTCCTCACAATTCTGGACTTTCTCCAGTTCAAAAACCCTCACCTAGACAGGACTCCCCTAACTGAGCACAGGATTCCAAATGTGGGCCAACAGCCAGTCAACAGAAGAAACACGTTATCCCTGATGTGAACACTGCTCCAATTAGGCACCAGCTTTTGATTGAAGAAGCCAGGACTACTGTGAATACACATAAAATTCACAGCCACCTAAAATCAACGGGAACTTATTGTTTCTTACACTGTGTAATTAATTATATGATAAATTGCTTTTCCTATTGATTTATAATTCTACAAAATGTTAACCTATATGGACTTAAGGCTGAATTTCAACACAAAAAAGAACACCAGTTAAGACTCTGCCTTTATTCCTGCTTGGCTTCTACCTGTGACAACCACCGGGCATATGGGGGCAGGCCCTGTACCGTCACGCTGTGCTGCCCAGTCTGGGGCTGCAGACTTTGGTACTCAGGCACAGAGCAGTACCAAATATTTGCTGCATGGGTCATGATATCTCATGGGCTAACCTCCAATTTTAAAACAAGCAGTTTCCCCCATGTACAATCCACAATTTTTACATGCCACTGGTGATGAGTAAAAACGTATTTGTGATCATCCTCAAACCCACAGTAATTAGTTCTGTGTTTGCTTAGCTAACATGAGGTTAATTAGAAGCGTCCACAAATTTTATGTTAAAGGAATCACTAATGTAGTGAAATAGCAGTGGACTAGAAACGACTAACATACAGTTCAAAAGGCAAAACTGAGGCCTATGCCCTTCGTTTGTATTGCCCTTGGGTTCTGTGCTTCCTGCTCTGAGCCCTACGAGACCTGAAGCTCCCTCAGGACAACTCCTTTGTTGTTTTTTTTGTTGCTGTTGCATGTTTTATCTTTGTTTTACTCCCTTGGAATCCAGTTCCTCCTGTCTTATGGAGGGTAGGGGCATCCCAGGAACACTAACAGTGATGTAAGCTTCCTCTTTTCCTTCCTAGAGACCACAGCCTCACAGCCTGGCTAACTCCATAATGAGTTAACTTTTTTAATAACAAAAAAAAAAAAAAAGAATGCAGCAGTTACTTAGCTGTAACTTTTTCTTCTCCTCTGAAGTTTGCTTTTGTCTTCCTGGTAACCCGTACAGAGAGAATGGCTACTCAAAGAAAACAGTTCTAAAGCCTTGAAACTCAATGGATCGTCAGAACCTGAGCTTTAAAGTTGGTCAAACCCAGGTCTGAAGTCTCATGGTCCTCACTTAGCTGTGCCATCTCAATGAAATCACTTCATCTTTCTAGGATTCAGTGGCTGTAAAATGCGGCCAACAGTAGCAACTTCCTTCTAATTCCTAATCATGAGGATTAAACTCAAGACTGTGTGTAAACAATTTAGCACAGTGGCTGGTGCTTACGAAGTATTTAAAAGGCAGGTATTATTCCTAATACTTGACTTTTATATACCACTCCCACATATAAAGAATTCCTTCCCACTCATATGGGACCCGTGTGCACAATTTAAGATGGAAATACTTTGAAAATTAAAATATTCCTATTCCTTTATTCCTACCGATGAAGAAAGGAGACCTGAGAAGGTGAACATGTGAAGTAACTTGCTCCCAACACTCCCGCCCCCCATCCACCATCGGCATCTCATACAGCTGAAATAAAAAAAAATCCAGGTCAGATCCGTACGGCGTGCAATTTCGCATTCAATAAGTGGCTCAACAGGGGAACCAGAAGCATCTTCCTTAACTGCTGAAGCCAACAGGGCAAGCACATTTACAGCAGGCGCCGACTGCCGAAAAGTGATTGGTACCCAGCAGACATGCTATAAACACTTGTCCAATAAACCAGAGCTGGTTTACCCAGGTCTAAGGCAATGCTGTGGTGCATCTTCCTCTCCTACAGGAGGTAGGAGGGAAAGTCTATTTCTCTTACTGTCTGCACCGTAGCTTTGAGTTAACCAAAGGCAATAAATCCGCAAACCAGGGTCTTTCAAGAGAGAAGAGGGAAAAGGTCCCCTAACAGAATGTAGGCTGACATTCACGTTTTGGAGAGGCATGCCCGGAAGTGCTATTCCCCAAACCCACTGCAGGGGCCCTCCCTTGCGCAGGGGCTCAATTCGTCTCTTGCTCCTTTCCTCCTCCACCAGTGTGGTATCCTCCCCACACCAAAACCTCCAACCCTACACCTGCCCTTCCCAGCCGAGGCACCAAGGCCTCCCTCACGCTTCCATCCTCTACTTCTACGCCCTTGTACCTGGCTCAACGCCTGACCTCAACGCCCGATCTCAACGTCCAGCGCCCAACGTCCGGCCTCCCAAAGACCAAAGCCCCACAGCCCACACGCTTTCGTTTCCCCTGCGCCTGGCACCCCTGACCTGGAAAGACACAAGGGGACCACTGACCCCGATTCCTCTCTGAAGTCTGGCCGTCGTGGCGTGGGCCTGTGCCTGGGAACGCCGCCGCCCAGCCGTGCTTCAAGGGCGCTCAGCTCACCTCCAATGCCTAGCGGGGCGCCTGCGCAGTCTGCACCCACGTGCGCCCCCCGCCACCCACACACGCCCTCCTGGAATCTCAGAGGCGGAAGCATCATGGGGCCTTAGTGGTGCGGCTCTGCCCCAGATGGCCCAAAAGCGACGGCCGCAGAAAGTTCCTCCGCAGGCTCATAAAGTTCCTCTGCGGAAATTGTTCTAGCTTATTCTAGAAAGGCATCCTGGGAGGTGTTTGAGGGCAAATTTTGAGGTTAAGCTGGCAGATCTGTCTCTGTCAAAATCTCTTGGGTGGCATTAAACACTTAAAGTCTTATGAGATTTTAAAAATTAACCACTGCTTCTGCCTGGTCTTGGAAACTAAACACACGTGATCACATTTTTTTCCCTTACCAGGGGAAGTCATTATATGTTGTTGTTACCCAAATAAAATATTTTTAAAACTTTACTTAAAACTATGGACCTTTCAAACAAGTTCCAAAAAATCTGGTTCCTCATGTATCCATCACCCAGTATCAACATTAGCAATACATAGTTTTGTCGGCTTCCACCCCGCCCCCTTTGTTTTGAAACAAATGTTGACCTTTTTTAAAAAGAAATTATTGATTTTGAGAGGAGGGAAGGGAGAGAAAAAAACATCAGTTTGTTGTTCCATTTACTTATGCATCCGTTGGTTGATGCTTGTATGTGCTCTGACCAGGGATCAAACTCACAACCTTGGTGTATGGAGACTATACCCAAACCAACTGAGCTATCCAGCCAGGACTTGCTTCCTTCTCTTCTTTTTAATATATTTAATTGTTTTGAACCGAACAGTGTTAAATTTACAAAATAAATTGAGAAAACAGTATAGAGTTACCACAAAAGCCACACCCCACTTCCCCATATTACTAAAATTAAATTAGTAGGATGTATTGTTACAATTAAGGAACCAATATTGATACATTACTACTAAAGTCCATATTTTAATTGGCTGGGGTGGGGGGGGAGTGGGGGGGGGGGAAATGCAGACAACTGTAATTGAACAACAATAAAGTAATAAAATCTTTTTAAAAATTACAAAATAAAAATAAATAAATAAATAAATAAAGTCCATAGTTCCTGTAGATTTCGTTTGTAGTGTCATTTTTCTGAGTCAGGATCCCATTCAGGATATTGCATTACATTTGGTTGTCATGGCTTCTTAGGCTCTTCTTGGCTACAGCAGTTCCTTACACTGTCCCTGTGTTGGATGACCTTGATAGCTTGCAGGAGTACTGCCAGGCACTTGGTAGGATGCCTTATTGTTGGAATTTGCCTGATGTTTTTCTCATGAAAAGACTGGAGTTAGGCATTATTGGAAGAAAGACTACAGAGGTACAGTGCCGTTAGTACTGCATCATATCAAGTGCATGTCCTGTGAACATGATTTATAACAATGGTGTCTTCCATGAACACCTAGCAAGAGTTTGTCAGGTGTCTCTACTACAGTTTCTCTTTCTCCCCTCCTTTTCCATACTATACACGTTAGAAGGAAGTCATACCTGCAGCCTGCAACTAAGGGAGGGCTGTTATATTTCCACTTCTAAAGGGCAGAGTACCTACATAAATTATTTGTAAATTATTTGCATGGAAATTTGTCTCTTCTCCACTTATTAACATATTCAATCATCTTTATATATATTAGTGTGGCATTTATTTTATATCTTGATTAACAATCCACCACGACATTATTTTCTTACTTAATTTTTCCTAACTGTTGCCATTGGGAGCTCTTTCATTTGGCTCTTCTCTCCTTTGACATACTCCCATCCATGTTTGGTTGTGTTTATTTTACTGTTTGAGCACTGTGTGAGATCATGTCTGTTCCCATCGCTACATCTTTAAATGTGTGTATTTAAAAGACTATGACTTTTATAAAACATCACCAAAATTTATCTCACCTTTAAAAATAAGATTTTAATATTATACAATTAGTTGTAAAATTTTCAGGTAGTCTCGTGATTTCTAATAGTTGTTATGTTAAATCAGGCTCCAAATAAGATTCTATGTTTCCGTTATGTATTTTTTAAATATATTTTATTGATTATGCTATTACAGTTGTCCCATTTTTATCTTCCCTTAATCCCCCTCCATCCTACACCCACCTCCCTCCAGCATTCCCCTTGTCCCCCTTAATTCTTGTCCATGGGTTGTACATATAAGTTCTTTGGATTCTCCATTTCCTATGCTATTCTTAACATCCCCCTATTTTGTGCCTACCATTTATGCTTCTTATTCCCTGTACCTTTTCCCCCATTCTCCCCCCCACACACTGAAAACCCTCCATGCGATCTCCATTTCTGTGATTCTGTTCCAATTCTAGTTATTTGTTTAGTTTTTGTTTTCGTTTTTTATGTTCAGTGGTTGATAGTTGTGTTTGTTGTCGTTTTGCTGTTCATAGTCTTTGATCTTCTTTTTCTTAGATAAGTCCCTTCAACATTTTGTATAATAAGAGCTTGGTGATGATGAACTCCTTTAACTTGACCTTATCTGGGAAGTACTTTATCTGCCCTTCATTCTAAATGATAGCTTTGCTGGATGGAGTCATCTTGGATGTGGCTCTTTGCCTTTCATGACTTTAAATACTTCTTTGCAGCTCCTTCTTGCCTGAAAGTTTCCTTTTGAGAAGTTCTCCTTCATTATGTTTTCAAATAAGTTCAATTTCTTGCTCTTCCTCTTCTCCTGGCACCCCTATGATTCAGATGTTGGAATGTTTAAAGTTGTCCCAGAGGTTCCTAAGCTTCTCCTTGTTTTTTTTTAATTCTTGTTTCTTCATTCTATTCTAGTTGAATATTTATTTCTTCCTTTAATCCAAATCATTGATTTGAGTCCTGGTTTCCTTCCCTTCACTGTTGGTTCCCTGTACATTTTCCTTTATTTCACTTTTCATAGCCTTCAGTTTTTCCTCTATTTTGTGACTATACTGAACCATTTCTGTGAGCATTCTGATTACCAGTGTTTTGAACTCCGCATCTCATAGGTTTGCTATCTCTTCCTTGCTTAGTTGTACTTTTTCTGGAGCTTTGATCTTTTTTCATTTGGGCCATATTTTTTTTTCTCGGTGGGCCTGTTACATAGTAAAGGGCAGAGGCTTCGGTTTTTACCAGGGTGGGGCAACCCACATGGTTGAGTTGTGGCGCTGTATGTGGGGAGGGGGTCCAAGAGGGAGCAATGCCACTTGCTCAGCTCTTGGTCAGCTTTCAGTCACTTCCGCCACTACCCACAAGCGAATTTTGCCCTTTCAGGTACTTATTCCTGGGAGGGCGGGGCTGTGTACGTTCTAGGAGCCTGTGGTCTCTCCAACAAACTCTCCTGCGAGGCTGGGAGTTTCTCGTGCTGCCTCAACCCCCACAGGTTTTTTCAGTCAGAGGTTTGAGGCTTTATTTCCCTGCACTAGAACCCTGGGTGGTGCGGTCTCTCCTTGCTCCCCAGTTGTTCTGCCCAGTCTATCTGCACATAGATGTGGGACCACCCGCTCCACCAGCCCCAGCCTTGCTGCGAATCTTCTCTGCCTGGCTACCTGTCTCTGCCCCTCCTACTGGTCTGGACAAATGTTTCTTCTTTTACTCCTTGGTTGTTGGACTTCCATACAGTTCAATTTTTTGGCAGTTCTGGTTATTTTTTTGTTTTTAAATTTGTTGTTGTCCTTCTTTTGGTTGTGCGAGGAAGCAAAGTGTATCTCCCTACACCTCCATCTTGGCTGGAAGTCTGCATGATGTATTTTTATAAAGAGACTTATCTTTTAATCCTTTCATTTTCTTACAAGTCTATAGTAAGGTAGCTAGTTTTTCTCACATTGGATTTTGTTGGTGCATCCCCTCTGGCAAAAATACTTCACAGGTGGTGTTGTAATCTTCTATTGCAGCAATTTTCAACCTTTTTCATCTCATGGCACAAATAAACTAATTACTAAAATTCTGCAGCATGCCAAAAATATATATATATATTTTTGCTGATCTGACTAAAATATAGGTATAATTTCGATTTATTCATATCAGACAGCTATTTTTGTGTTGGTTGTTGTCATTTTGCAGTTTGACAATCTAAGTGAAAAGAGGTCAGAGCCCTTGATTAGTCAGGTATTGCATGTTTTAAAAATTCTCACGGTGCACCAGTGTGCCATGGCACATGGGTTGAAAAATCGCTGCTCTATTGCATCACATCAGAAGATGCTTAATACCTAGTTATTCTCTTTGGGGGATATTAAGGTATTTCTAGCAGTTTCAAGTGTTGTCAGTCCCAACCATCCACTATCAAGTGTCCCATCAGTTTTTCACCTAGTGATTCTAGACTCACTGCTGATCATTACCTAGATCCATTATTTCATCAGGATTTGCAAAATGGTAATAGTTTATCTCCTGCATGTATTACCTGGAAATCTATAAAGGACTTTCCCACGTCTACTGTTTTGACCGAGGTTCAGTTTGTAGTGGGGAAGGTAGGATGCTTAATTCTTTTGTCTTCAGATTGTGAAGATTCCTTGGCGTCCTCCAGAGGTGACCAATGATGTTTTGCCAAATCAGCACATTCATTGATTTTTGACATAGTAGACGTGTCTCAGTCAAGTGCTGTTGTTATTATTTTTAAATGGTAAAATTGTCTTTGAATTGTGGAAGCACCTTTAAATTGCCGCTTGAGTTTTTTTGACCCAACTCCAATTTTTGCTTTCTTCTTTCTTTTCTGGTACAACCAACATGATCTGAGTTTTCTTGTAGATTTCTTGCCCCCACTTAGGGTCCGCTCTTGATCTCCAACAGGAGCCCAGGTGAATTTTTTTGGTGAGAAATTATATTTCGAGACGATAGTCTGGAGCTTTGAAGTGATCACTGTACTTGATCTTTTCAGTGTTCAGACTTTTTTTTTTTTAATGACAAAAATGTCCCGTAAGTTTATATAGATATTTCTGAATTCAAATTTACAATTTGTGTGGTTTGTTTTTCCTTATTTTGATTTTATACTTGTATTTCATTTTCCCAGTACTGAAAATTTGGGTCTCTGGAAGACATAATTACTTATATATTTTATAGTAATATAATATATATTTCAGAAATAAATATATGAATGTTATTACTGACAATGAGTACTGTAAAAAAATTAAATCTTCTTCAGTTTTTCCCCTTGGAATAACATTTCTCCCTTGGAATATTTGGTCAACTACAAAAGTGTTTTAATGCAGTATCTTCATCAAAGGAGGGTGGTGCCATTTCCTGTTTAAAAGGAAAGAGGAAGAGAGTTACATAACTTTTTTAAAAGTAATTTCTTTATTTTCTCTCTCCTTCCCTCTCTTTATTCTGCCAGCAATTAGTAACAAAGCTTAACAGAATGGTAGGAACTTGTGTTGCTGAACTGAACTCATGGGGTTCACTGCTTGGTATAATCTATTTAAATAAAAACACAGGACAACCATCACAAGGTAGTTTCACTTGCTAGCAGCGAATAAAGGAACTGGGATTCATACACAAAGCTGTGCCTCCTCAAAGGAAGGCTTAGCCATTCCTTACATATGCTATTTCGTCAACTACATATTGATTTCTTCTTTGCAGTTGGCTACTTTCATCTAGTTGAGTTCCTATCAGCTCATCCTGTTTACAGCTCCATCTATAAAAACTGTGCTATATTTTAACATTTAGCAAGAAATAACATTTAGAACTGTCCAGACCTTGAGACCTTTGTCCGATCTAACAGTTTTGCTTTACAAACACTTGGATTGGCCACTGTCAGAATTTGCTATTTTCACTCATGAGTTGTGCATTAGAAGCCCCAAACCAGAAAAAACATGACTTCCCTGGCCAGAGCAGGTTTGCAACATCTCCACAAACTGGAACTGCTCACCTGACTTCAGATGCAAATAGGCTACAGTATTCCATACACTTCCCCCACAGCCAATCACTTTTTGTTGCTAATTATAGAGTAACTCCTGCATGTCAAAACCCATGCTGCCGGCTGGGATACCGGTGCTCAAGCAGCTTACAGTCGGTGCCAGACACGAACGCACCAGCAGTTTATTATCAAACAATGGTGGAAGGTGTCGCGCTGTGTACAGGAACGTGGTGTTATGGAAACCCCCAGAGACTCTTAGGGAGGATGAATTGTCAGGACAGCTAGGCTACTCCTGATGACTCCGCCTACGTCAGGTGCAAGGTTTGCGCATCAGAGCTGGGAAGTCGTAATTTAGAATTCTCTTTTATTGCTTTATGCTCCTGACTCATACAAGGGAGGGCCCAAGGGTGAGGAGTATTACATCCAATGGGCGCATCTTACAGGAAGAAGTAATTCGCTTGGCTCCGTAGGAACGCAAGAGGTAGGACAGGACTAGGTACAGCCCAGCCGGCTTCGCCCGGGCGTGGGTGCCCCGAGAGCCAGGTCCGCGACTCTGGGACTGGAGGCGGCGCTTCGCCGGCGCCCACTGCAGACAGCTTACATTGGCCCCAAAGTGAGTTGTGTCACACCGGCCGCACCACGCTGATTGGCTCCTCCGGGGAGCCCCGCCCCCTCAGCTGTAGCAGGACCGGTTTCAGCGTCGCCGCCATCTTTGTTGATGTGTCAGCTCAGCGGGTCTTTGGGGAAGCTGTGGCGGGGCGAGTGCGGTGTCCGCCCTTTTTTCCACCGCTGCCCCCCGCAGCTCCTGGCCTGCTGCACCCCGCAATGGAGAAGTTGGCCCGTAAGCCGGAGCTCTGCCGGCCGCGTTAGGGATACGGCGTGAGGCTCGGAGAAGTGGGGTGAGTGCCCGAGGGGCGCCCGGGGCGGATCGCGGAGTCGTGGTGGCGGCGCGGCGGGGCTGCCCCTCTTGCACGCTGTCCTGCAAATCCCGGGGTTGGTTCCCGGGTGATAGGAGAAGGCGGACTCTGGTGGGGACGGAGTTTGTGGTCCCTTTTCCTCCCTCCTTCCCGACCTCGGTCCGGGCTGCCAGGGGACACGCGGTTAGAGGGGTTGACGGGGGTCGCGGGGCCCGCGCCTCCTGACCGGTGCCTGGAGAGCGGCGGAATTTGGGCTGATTGGCCTCCCAATGCGAACTGCAACTCAGCCCCGCCTGCTTAGGATCTTTCATACACTCAGTTGCCTATTTTTTTTTTCGTCTGCTCAGGTCGACTGTGTGTTTTTGTGAGTGTGTGTTTTATGTTTACTGTTGTGGCCACTTTCTGCGCTCCTCTGCACACTGCCATTACTGTGATTTTAAGTAACTCAAAGACAATTCTTTGGGATTGTGAATATGAGAGATCTGGTCTTTGTTTTTAATGTTGCCTTTCTTCCAAAGACATCGAGACATGTGATAAACCTTGGCTGGTAAGGAGGATATTTCACGTTTGTGTTTCTACGAAACGTGTAAAAAAAATGGTAACGCTCCTTCTACAGGTCCCGTAGTAGCAATCCGTGGGAACAGTGCAGGCGTGGTTATTGCTCAGCTGTTAACTATTTAGTAAGTACAGCTAATATTCACATCTTGATTTGTTTGGAGGAAAGAGGCCGGCCTTTGGAGTCGTAACATTTGTGTTAGAAACTGCCTCTTCCACTTGATAGTCTGCTTAGCTATGGGAATAAGATAGTGAAGATACGCCGTACTGTCCCAGGCATTTTGGCAGGTTTCTCTCTGCGTGTGTCATGTTCCCTTGATGCCCAGCTTTTTTATTTCTTCCAGAATGGCAGGGTGGGAGTTTTTCCCAGGAAAATATGCAGCAGGTCAGTGGAACAGTGCTTCAAGAGACGTGCTGGTAGTCATTCAAGGAAAAAAAAGTCTATTACGTGTCTAGGTATGCTAGTGGGTGTAGCCTTCCCAACTGCTAACTGCATCTTCATATTTGCGGTATTGGTCTTGTGGGAAAGATGAAGGTTCTAAAGACATTGATAGTGAAACTGAAGTATCTGCTTGTGTATCAAGTTTACTGTTCTCTCTCTCCAGCTACTTTTCAATTCTTGATTCACCATTATACAAATAGAAAACAGTGATGGTTGGCCTCGTTCTTTTTTCCCTTTATGGTCTTTTCGTGTTGTTTAAAATTCAGTGACGGTTTTGAGTAATTCACAAATTTGCAGAATTTAAAGAATTAAAACCCCTTTTTACATTGTAGAAGGTAAACATGTATAATTACTGAAGAATCTACCTAGAAATGCCCTGCTCATGTTTATATTGTCTTTATTCCCTGGATATGTGTGGATTGTGTTTATATTGATTTTATTTTTAAGACCGTGTCTAATTCACAATACCTGCATGTAAACTTGAAGGTTTCTTTAAGTAGTAGAGATTCCAGAGTGCCATTGGTATATCAGAGACTTATTTATTGCTAACATAAAAGGAGTGGTATAGCACAGTGACCATCTATAACCTTTTATTCCTTCACCCATAAACTCACGAGTTGCTCTTTGATGCTACACAATGACAGCATAGCTGATGATGATTGTTTAGTATATTTAATGTAAAAACATCTCTTTGCACTACATTCTGACATCATGAAGATAATACGGTGCAGCAATAGTCTCATAATAGAGAGAAATGATAGGACAAAGCAGTCTTATTTACAGACTTAGAAAAATCATCTTTGCCTTTGAAAAGTGACTAGTAATCTGCTCTAGTTTTCCAAATCCATCGAATAGTTTCATGTTAAAGAATCCTTAACCTTAAGTTCTGTTATCTTTCTTTGAATAAAATTTATATTTTTCTCTTATTTATCTCTAGCTTTAAATCACTAGAGCCAATTCTCAGATTTCTCATAAACATGACACTGAGCCTACAGTATTGTGAATGTTACATTTAATATTCAAGGACAACATTGGGAGCATAGATATTTAATATTTAAGGACAACAGCAGGAGCA
>VMDR010004163.1:0-63090 GCA_007922815.1 Macrotus californicus
TAAGCAAACAACTAGAACAGGAACAGAATCACAGAAATGGAGATCACGTGGAGGGTTATCAGCAGGGGAGTGGGTGGAGAGAGAGGGGGAAAAGGTACAGGGAATAAGAAACATAAATGTTAGGTAGAAGATAGACAGGGGAAGGTTAAGAATAGTATAGGAAATGTAGAAGCCAAAGAATTTATATGTATGACCCATGGACAAGAACTAAAGAGGGAGGATGCGGGTGGGAGGGGGTGCACAGGGCAGAGGAGAATAAAGGCGGGGGGTGGGGGGTGGAATGGGACAATTGTAATAGCATAATCAATAAAATATATTTTTAAAAAAGGAAAAAAATATGTGATCAAGTTCATCATCTTACCTGAGATATGTGAGTCTTTAGTCCACCTTTAACAAGAATCCCCCACCCTTGATGTCTCCTCTTTGGAATTTTGCGTCCACCAACCCTCTTGTTGGTCCTCTATGTAAGTGTTCACTTGTTCTGGCTGTGTTCAGAGTTGAGCACAATTTTTATCCCTGTTGAAAGAGTCATAACTCCTATTGCAAAGTCTTGAATAAAGTATAAGAATTTTTTAACAATAAACTATGGTATATCCATACAATAGAATATTATTCAGTGATAGAAGAAATAAACTATCAAGCCATGAAAAGACAGAGAGGGACCTTAAGTGCCTGTTACTAAGTAAAAGAAGGCCAGCTGCAAAGACAACCTACTGTATGATTCCTATTATGTGACATCCTGGAAAAGGCAAAACCATGGCAACAACAATAAAAGGTCAGGTGTTACCGAGGATGGTGGGGGAGGGATGAGTGAATGTGTGGAGCACAGGATGTTTTTGGGGCAGTGAGACTATTTTGGATGATGCCTTAATGAGGAATACATGGCATCATTCATAGAACTAACAGAGTCAACCTTAATATAAACTATGGACTTTAGTTGATAAAAATGTGTAAACATTGGTTTATTAATTGTAAAAATGCATTACACTAATTCAGATGCTAAGAATAAGAAACTGTAGGAGATGGTGAGGGACAGTGTATGGGAACTCTCTGCACGTTCTGAAATTTCCTGTAAACCTGAAACTGATCTAAAAGAGTTCATTCCAAAAAGTGGAAAAATACTTCAAACAGCTTAATATACAAATAGAATCCCCCAAGGAATGGATGATTAAACCACAACACAGTTGAACTATTGGCCAAAATGTTCCAAATTTGATAAAAACTATAAACCCACAGATCCAAGGATCCCACGAAACCCAAGCACAAACAACATGATGAAAAACACACCGAGGCACATCACTGATGAAATAGCTCAGGACCAAGGACAAAGAGAAAGCATTAAAAGCAGCCAGAGGAAAAGGACATGTTACACACAGAGGCACGACAGTGAAGACGATGCCAGAATCAGTGTGAGCAACAGGGAAGCAGCATCTCTGAAGCACTGAAAGGAAAGTCTTCTGTAATCCAGAAGTCTGCATGCAGAGCACCTTTCCAACATAAAGGTGAGATGCCGGCTCTTTGGACACTCAGAAGCTGAAAGAGTTCATCAGCCACTGACTCGCACGACTAGAAGTCTTTAAAAGAATGTCCTGCGGTCAGAAGACAAATGACACCTGATAGAGTCTACTCAAACAGGAGAAGAATGAAAAAAGTAATGACATAGATGAATAAATCGTATTTTTGTTGTTTGCAATCCATTAAAAGATAATTGTTTAAACGAAGTGGTAACAGTGTCTTGTGGGGATCGTAACAACGTACAGATAGAGTGGATGACAACGATTGCATCAGGCCTGGAGTGAAGACAGAGAAGTACAATATTTGAGAGCTCTCCTGTTATGTGGGAGGTTGTATAGCATCGCCTGAATGTAAGTGATGATAATCACAGATGTACGTTCTGTAAAACCCGAAGCAACCACGGAAGTGACCAGACGGAGACTATGGCTAACAAGCCAATGAAGTAGAAACAATGGACTCATTAAAAAAAAAATCCCAAACAAAGAAGAAAACAGAGAAAAAAGGAAACAGAGAACCAGGTGGCATTATTTCCCTCTGCCTATGAAGACATGACCCTTTGGAAACTACTATCTTTGTTGATAGGTTCATTTTTTTGGAATTAATTTCATGCCCATTTTCTTGACATGAAATCTTCCAATAAATGATGAAAATTTGAAGAGCGCTAATTAGTTGATAAAAAGCTGTCTTTGTGGATATTCTTAGAAAGTCAAAGATTTATAAAATCCAGACCTCAAAGATCTTCCTGTCCCAACACCTCCATTTCCAATGGGAGGACACTAAAGTCCAGAAGGGGGCCTAGTGCCCAGATTTCACAGAGCTGCAAGGAGCTGTAATTTGAGTTAGACATATGGATAGCTCCTTTTCCTGCGGACCGAGGTCTTCCCCTCAGTGGAGAGAGCATGCACTCATGTAACTGTACCCCAGCCTGTTGTGAGTGGTTTATCCCCAATAACTGATTTGTTACTGTTGACCTATGAGGGAGATATTTTCATCAAAACCGCTAGTATATAGATGGCAGAAGAGACAACTTGCCCCCTGGGTAAGGGGGGCTTGGATTTGAACCCAGGCAGTTGAGATTAGAGGGTGGGCAGTGAACCCCAGCACTACCCTGCCATTAGCCCAGACCCATCATTCAGGGAAGCCCCCTCGAGCACTTGCTGCGATACTCCTGTTGATGGGGGTTTGGGCAGCTCCCTTATCAGCATCCTTCCCTAAGTGATGGGAAGCAGGATACTTGTTTCCCAAACTGCTTTGCAACTGTCCTAAAAATGTCACTTATGAAGTTATTTTAATTGTCATACAGTTTTCCAGGATTTCCAGGAGAGGTTGCCTTTCTTGAATTTTTAAATTCTTTTTCTTCATAGTCTGAATTTTTTTTTCCTGGTCCTCAGAGGACATGGAAGGCAGTTTTCTATCACCCTAACTTCGATTAGAAGCTATTTCCTACAACCCGCTGTATTGAGGGGGGCGGTGAGCTCTATTTAGATGTCCTCTTGCCCTTTAGTCCACAGCTCAGCTTGTTAATGAGATGAACATCCTCAAGACAGGAGATGTAGATTGCTTACAAATTTTTTTCAGTACATCACGTTGATGCAACTCATCATATATGTAAGGTACCATGTATGCATTCAAATGAGATGCTTGCAGGACGCGGTTGTGTGTGACCCTGGGTCCTCTTCCTGTCTTCCAGTTTTACGGGAGCCCTATACAGTCCGTGTGGAGGACCAGAAAACCATGAGAGGCAATGTCGCGGTCTTCAAGTGCATTATCCCCTCCTCCGTGGAGGCATACATCGCCGTCGTCTCATGGGAGAAAGACACTGTTTCACTCATCTCAGGTAGGCTCCGCCTCCAGGGCGGGCGCGCCCGGCTGCAGGTCGTTCTCGCACCACAGTGGCTCTCTTTTCCATGCGTGTGACGTAATGACGAACTAGTGCACTTAAGATTGATGCTGGTTTGTGATTAAGTGCCACATCAGTGTTTGATATTGATTTACGTGGCTCGATTCCGATCTTCTTCAGTGAATTGACTGATGGATAGAAATTAGCTGCTTGTATTTTGCTTCTATAAGGAAGTCATGGTTTTCTTTTTGCTGCTAGAAATAGGGACGTAGAATGGTCAGGTCTGTTAGAGAGACCTCCGTGATACGTTTAGGGTCGATAGTCTGTCATTGAACCCAGGAAAATGGAAGCCCCAATTTCAGGCTGTGCTGACCCTTCTGAAGGGCTTTGAGTTATGTGGTGTCTCTTTGTTTTTGAAGATTCTCTTTAGAATATCTACTCAGCACTGAAATATGTGTATTTGTCCATAAGTAATTTCTTGGCTTATTTGTGGAATCCACAAATGACACAGTAGAAAGCTTCTAAGAAAGTGCGGTCCTTCTTTGTCGGTGGTTTTGAGTTGACTCCATACTATTCACCCAGAGAGGCCATGAGGCCACGAGGGCACGAGGCTCAGTTTGCCTGCTGTGCATGTCGTTGGGTGATGGCTGTTGGTGGCCTTTGGGGACAGAGCCTTGATGGGCACTGAATGTGGTCTAATGAATTGTAAATGATTGCCTTTCCTTACATGTTATGTATGTGTATGTAAGTTTGCGCGCACGCACATTTTCTTGTAGTTCTTGAATGCCATCGACATTTTGTCAATTTGTAGAGAGAAGAAGTTGGAACTAAAATCTCATGTGACACAGCATTTTCGTCTTTCAGATTATTGATTTGCTAGACAACATAGGTTATTATAAAAGAACAATGAAAAAAATCATTAAGCCATTAAAAAGTCCAAGTCAAAAATTAAATCTTTGGTCTTTAAAGTATATCACAGTAAACTAGGAGGTAATAGATGCTTTCAGCTTTTCTTAATATCATCTTTACAGTGGATTTGAAATCCCTTGCACTTCACCAAACAATACATTTCTAGCTGTTATGTTGATTCATCATCCTATTTGTTAGAGGATTGAAAAAATACTACACTTAAGAACTGAAAATTATTGTAATAATCAGAGTAGATACTCACCTGTACACTTCTATTTGCTAATTTTAATTGTTCATGGTCTTAATTGCTACTCTTTAGAAGTCATTGTAGCTTCTTGATGGCAGATGGAGAGATTTGACTGTAACAAGTTCATCTGGCTGAGCCCAGAGTCAGATCTTGTTGGTTCAGGGAAGGGGAGAATTTGGGGCAGAATCTGCCACCTCCCACACTCAGACATCTGGGCTGATGGGGGGCACTGAGTGATAGGGAGGCTCAAAGGTCAGGGCAGGCTGGGACCTCCCTCCGCCAGGCCCCAGGACTGAGTGGTTTGGAAGGACTGGGATTCTTTTTTTTTTTTGAGGATTTACATGGTCCAATTTCATATTTTATAATTTATGATAGAGCAGCAGGAATCAAGACCGTGTGACATTGGTGCCAAGATGAGCATGCAGATTTGTGGAACTGAGTGGAAACTCTGGAAGGAAATAATCACATGCATAGTCAATTGACTTTTTTATAATGTATAATTAACATACAATATTCAGTCTAGGTATACAACTGAGTGACTCAGCATTTACTCACCTTACAGTGTAATCACCATGAAAGAAAAGTCTAGAAACAATCTGCCACTGTACCAAGTTATTATGATGTTACAGACTGTGTTCCTGTGCGGTAGGTCACACCCCCTGACTGACTGACTTTATAATGAGAGGTGATACTTCTCAGTTCCCCTCCCTGCTTTTTCCCTTCTCACCACCATCCTTCCCTTTGACAGCCATCAGTGTGTTCTCTATCTGTATGAGCGTGTTTTGTTTCGGTTTTAAGATTCCATACATAAGTGAAAGCATAAGGTGTTTGTCTTTATCTGACTTCTTTCATTTATCATAATATTCTCTAGATCCAGCCACATGGTTGCAAACAGCAAGGTTTTATTTATTTTTGTGGCAGAGTAATATTCCATTGTATATGTGCACCACATCTTCGTCCATTCATCTATTGAGGTACACTTAGGTTGCTTCTATACCTTGGCTATTGTAAACAATGCTGCGATGAACATGGGGATGCTATGTCTGTTTGCATCAGTGTTTCCGTTTTCTCTGTGTGAATTCCCAGAGTGAAATTGCTGGGTCTGACTGTAGGGCACGACCCAGAACAGCACAGAGGCCCCAGAAACTGAGGGGTCTTTTTGGCATTAGCCATGAGCTCCAGGAACAACATCGCAGATGGTGGCTGCTCAGCAGATGGTCTGTCAAAGGTTGATGTGTCTCTGATTTGTGACTCAGCTGAGAGGCCCTGGAGCTCCTTGTTGAACTAGTTCAGACTTAGTCACTGGCAGTGACTGTCACCCACCTCTCTCTTCCTGGGATTCCGAGACGTCCCAGTCTCCCGTGAGTCTGGCTGGGAGGACTTCCTTTAGATCTGATTCTGTACCTGGAAGAAAGTCATGAACTCAATCAGCCATGCAAGTCAGCCAGTGAAAGTACTCTAAAACAGTAAGTGGAGAGTCGGACAGAGCGCCCATGCTGGTGGCTGATCTAAGAAAGCTGGGAGTTCATGGTCATCATGAGAGGGCAAGAAGCTGCCTGCCGAGGGTGAGCCTGCCTGCCTGCCTGCCGCAGTGATGTTTGCTTTCACCCCTCAGCTTCCAGGCTCTAAGGCACCCTCGTGGGAGGCCAGAGCAGCAAAGGCCTGCTTTTCACAGCTGAGCCTTGGGCTTATGCAAATGTTCCAGGCCAGGGCTCTTTGGAAATCTTGGCTGAGATAAATGGGTGTTTGTCATCTAGGAATTCTTTTTCAATTAAAAAAAATTTAAATGGTGGTGTATTCCTGTGAAGAGAAACAAAATGATTTCCATCGGCCCATCTTACTACTTTTTGCCTTTTGTCATTGACGAGAAAATAAATGGCTGGGTTATCTTCTTACAGGGGAGAGAAGTACCCATCGGGGGTGTGTCTGGGTTTCCACGTGAACTGCGAAGTTGCATTAGGCATCCCAGCTCTCACTAGCATGTTGCATAGTAGGCCATGCCCTGATTTCTTCCCAGGGCAGGTTGGAGATGCCCCAACTCTAGACTCAGGAATCACGTTGTGCCTCTTTGTCACATGAGGTCAGTAGATCACTGATATTAAGGACATAAATAAGTTCATTTATGTTGAACAGCCTTTGGAAAGAATACCCCAGTGGACTGAATATTTGTGTCCTCTCAAAGTGCATATGATGTAGCCCTATCCTCCACCCCAGTGTGATGGTTTCTGGAGGTGGGGCCTCTGGGAGGTGATTAGCATGAGATTAGATCATGAAGGCAGGGCCTTCAAGGTGGGACTAGTGTCCTTATAAGGAGAGACACCAGAGCTTTGTCTACCATGTGAGGACACAGTGAGAAGGCTGCAGTCTACAGCTCAGAAGAAGGCCCTCACCAGAACCCAGCCATGCTGGCACCCTAATCTTGAACTTCCACTCTCCAGAACTGTCCAAAATAGATCTTTCATTTAAGCCACTCAATCTATATTTTATTATAGCAGCCCAAGCTGGCTAAGACAGGTCTAGAAGCAGGGCTCACATAATTTCCCAGGGGAAGGAAAGGCTTCTAAGAAGATCTGATGCTGTCTTCCCTCTACTTTGCCATCTACCTGGGCCCTCCACCTGGGCACCCAGGTCCCACAGGTTGACCTGCACTCTCAGACTCTGGAACAGTGGGCAATAGGAAGTCTGGAAATGTGTAGAAGAAAAATATTTCAGGGACAGGTGCACACCCTGCCGTCGAATGTCCTCAATTTCTATGATGGATCCTGACTTGCTGCCTTCTTATCTAACTGAAGTGAAAATGAGTGATGATGTTAATATGCAGTTTTAAAACATCCTTATGACTTCTCTAAGCTAAAAGGAATGCCATTTAAATATCAACATATCAATGCAGCCCAGTAACCATGTAGGAGTTTGGATAGCGCCATGCCTGGGTAGGTTGTGCTGATGTGGAGATGGACAGACACAAAGACTCCATCTGGGAAAAGAACAATAACAACAGCTTCACATTTGAGCTTCTCGTCTGGGCTTCATGCAATGGTCTGGCATGAATTTCTTCCCGATTAGGGAGGCCAGCAATGAGAGAGCCCAGCATCCCACATCTGTTTTTGCTGATAAAATGCTGAGACTCTCACTGGGGGTTTAGCTACATTAACATCAAAGACGCAGCCCAAGGGTAACCGGATTTGGAAAATGGAGAAAGCAAACATTTTACTCTTCCCTGAGAATCTGCCTCCCTCTTCAGCACTGGCCCAATTTGCTGTTACAGTATGTCCCATCGGAGTATCTCCATTAGTGATGAGTCAAGGAGGACTTTATCTCTTAGGATCAATGAGTTCAAGTTCATGGGTAATTATCTTCTTCCTCTGTTTTGGATAAAAGTGAACAATTTTCCACCCACCTTAAATTTCAAAGGCCATCAGCCTAGCGCTTCACATGAGACCTTTGTTGCAGCTCTTGGATGCTCCCTTTGGGTCTGGCCATCCTAGATAAGGCAGGGCCTGTGCCTTGAGAAGCGTCCACCACCCCAGGCCCCCATGAAGAGGGCTTCTGCTCTTAGGGAACCACCGGGGAGGTTACTGTGCTGTGTGGGGAGTGAGGGCTCCCACAGGCACAAGGCCAAGGTGCTTCAGAACACAGTCTCAAATGATTGTCTGGGGAGGGAGGTGGCCTTTTAGGTAAGCTTATTAGCATTTGAGAATTTGGAAAAAAAATACATTATTGATACAGTCAACCCAATTTGGCAAGGTTTCCCTTCAGCATGCTCTAGCAGACTTAAAGTAAGAGCAGATTTGATGGGGTCTACTGTAATTTGGAGGGGAGAGGGGCCCAACTGTTGGGGACAACGAGGGTTATGCCATGGTGGGTGTGTCAGTATGGACGTGCTCTGGAACTGTGACATAGGGCTCTGGGAGTCCACGTCCCCTCCTCCTAAACCACTTAAATTTTAATGTTATTCCTAGTCACTGAGCATTCTCAAGGCAGCCTGCTAGGCAGCTGCTCGGGTTGCTATGGCGATAAGACCCGGTGCTGCCCTCAGGGTGCCTATGACTAAAAGGAATGAGATCAACATCAGCCCGACTTAAGGAGCAGACTTACAGTCACGAGGAAGCGCCCTCTTTGATTTATAAGTACCAAGGAGTGCAGAATCAAAGAAGCATTTCTGTAATGCTCACTGAAAACAAATTGGTAGGACTAAATGGAAACTGTGCAGAATGTTGTCCTCCCTCCCTTCCTCCTTCCTTCCATCCATCCATCCATCCATCCATCAATCAATCATCTGATTTTCAGCTAATAGGAGTCACCTTTCCAACACTGGAAATTATTCTTACCATGGGAGGCACTCGGCAGACTAGAATTAGAAAGGAGGAACGATGTAATATTTTCACTGTGCTATTTTTGGGGGAGTGAGGTAACTGAAGGACACAGGGCTGGGCAAAAGTGGGTTTACGATTGTTTGTACGGAAAAAGACATGCAGGCCATGATTATTACAGTAGCTCTATTAACTCAGCAGACGGTGACGGTGGCACCGCAAACCTACCTTTGCCGACCCCGTATTCCACGTGAAAGTTGACAAGAAAGGAGGGGCTTGGTCTCTTTTTCTAAAGCCACTAATTGCTTACAATTTTGTCATTAAGTCCATTGCTCACTAAATTCATTTTTACATGTTACTCCACGGCACCTGGAAGTAATTAAAACCTGGGCTATTTACGGATCTGGAGGAAATTCTGCATGACACCGAGAACGAAGGTCATAGTAGATGAGTGGCTCGAGTCATTATTCCAAAAATAACTCCCTGCTGAGTTCCTGAAAGATCCAGAGCCAACAGAAAGTCTAATAAGTGTCAGCCTTTGTAAAGAAGACAAATTCCCCTTCTCAAAATTGGAAACTGTGTATTGTAAATGGTAGCCACCCCTTGCCCCAAAATATGTTTTTGACTTCTTAACTGCTGGGACAGATAGACAGACATATTGCGACAAACATATTTACATAATTTTTTTTAAGGAGAAAGAAAACCATAAAAGTGTGGTAACCAATTTAGGTTTGGGGATCTCAGCAGAGGGGTGTGTGTGTGTGTGTGTGTGTGTGTGTGTGTGTGTGTGTGTGTGTGTGTGTGTGTGTGTGTAAAACACCCCTTGACTTCCTACTCCATGTGTGACCGGGAGAATATGACCCCTAAGTGCAGCTCTAACACAGATCAGCTGTGTGACCTAGAAAAAGTGCCTCCTTTTTATTTTTTTTGTGCTTCCTCTTCCGATGTGGATAAAAGGTAGTTTCACTGGTCCTCTCCCAACAAAATGACAGGATATTAAAAGTCCAAACTGAATATTCCACTTGTCAAGCCCACTCTAGTTCAAGTGATGCTTTTCCTTCTTAGATTGAATCTTACAGAATTTTCTTTTCTGCGTGTGTCAGAGGTTCAGGGCTCCACAGGGCGCATCCCCAGGCCTCGGTGCAGAGTTGTCTCCACAGCTGTGATTAGTTGCTGGGACAGGGCGAAGAGGAAAATCATTGAGGGGAAAGCACCTGGT
The DNA here is from genome assembly GCA_007922815.1 of Macrotus californicus. Lineage (NCBI taxonomy): Eukaryota > Metazoa > Chordata > Mammalia > Chiroptera > Phyllostomidae > Macrotus > Macrotus californicus. Next base: position 10,041 of record VMDR010004163.1, read on the forward strand.
GGGAGAAGTCTGGGGGAAACCAATCACAAGTCTCCAGGAGTTCTTCACGCGCATGGTATGGCCCAGGAAACACTTAATCCCCCAGCTTGGAGCAATGACAACCAGTATGGATGCTGTCGGCCAGGGAGGCTCATTGGAGAGTCGGTGCCCAAGGGTTTTACCAGGGGCTGGTCCTATAGGCACCCTCAACTGGCACGCACATAATTTCCAGCTCCCAGAAGGAAGGCAGGTGTCCAGCATACATGCACTGTTTCTGCCATTCAGGCACAATGAGCCACTCCCAGCTTTTAGGCTGGCGGGACCCTAGGGCAACCCCAGCTCCCAGACGCCAGCCGAGAGTCAGCCTGGCAAGCAGGCCTTTCCCTACAGAACCTTTTCTTTCTCATTTAGTTTCCCCAATGATGGTGGCTTCTTTTTTCACTCATTCAACTCACTTTTTGAATATTCCCAGCACCAAATGCTGGAGAAAGCAATGGATGAGACACTCTGTACTCTAAAGGACTTCACCTCCTGTCCAGATATCCCCAGCCTTTTATTAGAGCTCACCCCAAATTATTTTAAAATCCCCAAACACATGGACCTGGATTCTCTCCTTGCTTCCCCTAAATGTAAACCTAGCTCTATGTTTAGCTATGAGGGATCTTCTGCCTGCTCTCCTCTCTTCCTATGACGTTTGGTTCTTTCTAGGCACAAGAAACAGATGGTCAGCCAAGCCAAGCAGATATAATGTGGACCCAGGTGTATTTTCTTGTCTCCTGTTCATCTGTGAGTTTCCACAGTAGGATCATTCACAAAATAATATCAGGCAGTGATAATAATAACACTGTTAACATTATCATAGTAATCAAGGTAAAATCTGATATCCTTAATCAAAGTCTGCCTCGGCCATGTGCCGTGCTATAAGAAAGCAGGATCCAAGACTTACAAGCATACATCTTTAACGTAAGGATTTAAATATAAAAATTTATAAGCATAAAGAATAGGAGGTCAACATGAATCAAGACCTGTGATGGATCGTATGGGTATCTTGATGCTGCTCCCTTTGTGCTGGGCTGGGCCGAGGGGAGGAAAGTCCCTCACTAGGTGGGTTGGTGGCAGGAGCTCCAGAAAATCACCAAGCAGAGTCCCAATGATTGTCAGCCTTTGGTGGCTTTACTGCTGAGCAGACGGGTCAGGGAAACAAAACTGTTAGCACCCTAGACTCCCCCCTTCCTCAGTAGCGGCGTGACCCACAGACCCCATCCAGGGAGTGGCCTCCATTTTATTTTCCCTCCTCCCACCTGGTGAGCATTGCTAGGGATTGGTACATGGACGATTCACGCCTCTTGGTTTTAACTGGCCCTTCATTCTTTCTCCAGACCTTCGGATATCTCTGTGGGTCCCTTTCATGTTGTTGTTGAAGGTGGCTTGGCCAAGCTTCTCCTCAGTCTTAAGTTCCCCAGTCCCAGCCCCTTCTGGACCTACTCTCCAGTCTTCAAAGATTATCTTTATATATTGTGGAGTTTGAAATCAGCCCTCTCAGCTCTCCCTCCTACCTTAGACATTGGATTTGTGTTCCTTTCTCTCATAGGAGGACGTGTTCTCTCCCCTTCCGGTCTACTCCCCAGCCAGTGCTGTTGTCGCAATTCTCTGGAGTTTTCTAGGACCTGGTTTCATCAAGTTTCTCCACCTCTGGCCTCTGCCATCATCTCTGTAGCAATTGCTGTGTTTCTTCCGACACAGGCGCTCAGGTCTCCCAGTTTTAAGGAGCCTTTCCCTTTGCCAAGTTTGCACGCTTGTATGTTTTCATTCTTTTTTTTATGGAACACTTATTAAAATACTAGTCTATGCCCACTATTATTCCTAATCTCTCCTAATTTGGGATAGGTCTCTTACATTCTTCTGCGACTTAAATCTTCAAGGTCACCCATGACTTCCTAATGTCAAATCCAAAGGCTGTCTCTCGGTGCAGGTTCTCTCTGACTTCTCTGCAGAATCCACACAGCTGACGTCCATCCTCCATAGGTTGCCCTCCTTTGGTTGACAATTTACACCATGTCGTTCTGGTTCACTTTCTCCGTTCTGACCATTTATCCACCATCTCCTTCCTTTTCTTTTCTTTCTTGCCCCGAAATGTAAATAGACCCCAAAACTCTCAGTCTTCACTCCCTTTTCCTGTCAATCTCCACTTTCTTAGTTGGTGACTCCATCCCTTTCCCAGGGCTTCATCCATCAATTCAACGGAGATGATTCTAACTCTGGACCTGACGTCTCTCCTGGGCTTGCTTGTTCCCCACTACCTGCTCCCCTCCTGCCACCTCCAACCAAATAGGAATTTGCCTTTGCGTTACTCTTCCTTTTTAGATGGTAACTGTTTCCAAAATATCACAAACTACGTGATAAACAACATACATTAAAATGACAGAAATGTATTCCCCTCACAGTTCTGGAGGGCAGAAGCCCGTGATCAGCGCCTGAGCAGTGCCACACCATCTCTGAGCACTTGAGGGGAGAGTTCAGTCCTAACTTCTTATGGCTCTGGCAGTCCTTGTTGTTCCTTAATGTGTAGATGCATCACTCCAATCACTGCCTCTACTGTCACATGGCCACCTTCCCCCTGTGTGTGTCTCTGTGTCTCTTCTCCTTTTCTTATGAGGACACCAGTCATATTGGATTGAGGACTCACCCTACTCCATTATGATCTCATCTTAACTAATCACATCTACAACGACCCTATTTCCAATTAAGGTCACATTATGGGGTTCTGGGAAGAATGTGAATTTTGGGAGGACACTGTTCAACCCAGGATATTAACACATCCTTCCAATTCCTTTCGACCTTCTCTCACACACATTTTACATCTTTCTGTCTCCTGCTTGACATGTAATAGAGAGCTGATAAATGTGTATTAAATGAGATCCTTAAATAAAAATAACATTTGAAAGGGAGAAAACAAAACCAGAAGTCCTTGGCAAGAAGTACGGATACCAGAGGGCTCCTGTGCTGTGGCTCTCATCCTGCCCCAACTGTGCTAGAATGCCAGCTGGCAGCCACCCACCAGCCGCCTGTCCCTCAGCTGATGGAGCCCGCCCTGTGTCAGACTGGGCTCGGGGCCAGGATGGGGACAGAATCAAGATGGTCCAGAGCCAAGACACCAGGGACTGTAGGCAAACTACTAGGCTTGCATTTTCAGGTCATGCTATGGACCGAACTGTGCCCCTACCCAAATTCATAGGCCCTCACCACCAATGCATTTGGAGATGGGGTCTTTAGATGGTAATTCAGGTTTAATGAGATCATAAGTTTTGGGCCCTCATCTGATAGGAATGTGGCCTTATACGAAGAGGAAGAGACATATGAGCATGCAGCGAGAAAGAAAGCATGATCTTACCAGAACCTGACCATGCCAGCACCCTACTCTTGAACTCCCAGCCTCCAGAACTGTGAGCAGATAAATGTCCATTGTTTAAACTACCTAGTGTCTGAGGTTCTGTCTTGCAATTCTCACTCTCTCGTACAGACTTTCTTGAAATGTTTTTTTTTTGTTTATTTCCCACAGTGCATAAATATAGAAGAGTCAAAAAAACAAGAACAAAAACTGTCAACTGAATCACATGCAAATTATAACAGCCATAACTTGGAAGTAGGGACATATTTAAGCAATAAAACCACTTTTTAATATGGTATGACCCAAGTTAGATATAACGGTCTGGACATGACATACTTAGGGGCATGTCACTGTGGTTTGAGGACAACATCCTTAATGTTTTGTTGAAACAATATTGTACAACTGGAGGAAAATCAAAATAGGTGAGACTGTTTAGGATTAAAATAATGTATTAATTTTAATTTAAAATCTTCTCTTCCCATTGACCTAGGTATAACGTTATGATGCCTGACACATAGTAGGAACTTCATATTTACTGAATAAATGTTGAAAGAGCAACTTTTCCGTCAAAACAGTGGTGCTATCTTCTTTCAAATTATTCTTAGTGCTTTAAGAAAAGCTTTCACTTTCTTCTAGTTTTTCCACTACTTTGAGGTACAGTTTCTCATCCGCTGTCCTCCCATTGAAGAGCATCTGGGCCGGCAAGTGAAGGGTGCCCCGGATTTCACGGCCGACTTCTGCACCGTGATGCTGTTCTGAGGGGTCCAGATGTTCCAAATCCCCAAGACTTATTAGCTCCAAAGCCAAAGCTGTCTCCTTTGATCTTCGTGAGATGATTTTATGTTTCAAACCTCCTTGCCATTTTATGTTGCAGCATTGGTTCACGTAAGGCGCTGAATACGGGTGGGTGTGCAAGTCGATGGAAATCTCTACATGCCAAGTCCTTTAGAGGCAATGTTGTAGCATTTCCTGATGTCCTGGATCCATGGCCAAGCCACTGTGTCTGAGACTTTTCTTGTTTCTCTAAGAGGAGACACATGCACACATGCACACTCAGTAAATACAGAGAGTCAACTCTATATTGATGGCTTCTGTGTGTGTGTGGAAGGGTGGGGTGCCTATTTCAAATAGGGACCAGTGTCCTCCACCAATTGATGAAGCTGCACCTAAGAAGTGTAGAATTTCTGTGTGTTAAGAGTGCCAGAGCACCTTTCTGACCTTGGCGGTAGAGCTCTGGAAAGGTCCCATGGTGGGCAGCAGGAATGGCAATGCCTAGGCCGTGGGCTTGTCCACGTGAGCCCAGATGAAGATGGGAGTGTTGCCTGAAGTACCCAGCTGTTTCTATTATGGGTCAGATTGCCCTGGAAAATGATTTCATGGACTAAGGAAGAGTCTGCAGGGCAGGGGGTAGCAAAGTGGGGACTTGGACCTGGGATTTTGTGGTGGTGGTTTTTGCACTAGGACTTTAAAATTCCTTCATTACTGTCATTTAAAACCTTATTATGCACAAGATATTATTTTTTAAAGTTGCCATTTGTCATTTTATGACCCGTTTAAAAAGGGCAGAGGGGAGCTAGAGGCACAACGGACATAACATTTAAAGTCAATAGGCTTACTGTTTTGGAGAAACACCAGGAATAATGGGTGATTTTAACTATTGGTGTAAAAGAATTTTATTGAAAATTGCACTTCTCAAAATGAATCATTTTGAAGTAGACTTAAAATTCTGAGTTCCAAGTTTTACTTCAATGTCAAATACTCATGATGTGTTTATGCTGTATGTATATCTGGGAACGTTTACTTACAATTTGTAGGGGAAAAAAATATACCCGTATGTACACCTTTCCAGGTGGAAATGTCCTTAGATGAACGTTCCTTGACTATTTTTGGATCAGGGAAGAGGTCATGAAAACTGGAACACTGGATATCCAGAAAAACACATGGGCCCCCAAAGCCTCATGAATTTCAGGCCCCTTTTCCTACCCTTCAGCCTGGTTGGCCATCACTTACGCTAACGGAGGTTCACACCGTGTTAAACACTCTGACAGAGAGTTGGGGAGTGTCTTTCTTTCAAACTAAGTTTCATGTCGATGCTCTTCAGCCTCCCCCTTTGTCTGACCTCCCGTTTGTCCTTGCTTCTTTGATTCTTTGTAATGCACACATTTTTCCTCTTTCTGTGCCCATTGCGTTGTGCCAGTAACGTTCTCTGCAATTATTCTGGTACCAGGAAAAGTAAGGGGTTTTTATAAAAAGCCTCCATCAAGTCATTTTCAAACTACAGATGATATTAGGAAAGAAAGGCCATACTGCATTTCCCTCTCCCTAATTAGATGGTGAAATTTTTAGTTCTTGGCATTGTTATCTGTTTGAATTGAAACCCTATCATTGAGAAAGCCAAATGAACTTGAAGCTGAGGATGGCTATTTCCCAAAAGGGAACGCAGCCAGGCGCGAGCCCTCCGCGGAACGCCAGAGCGCGCACCATCTGGACGCGCGCGACCTGTGTCTACAGCTCTGCTTCCGAGTTCAGTAATTCTGTTCTTTAAAAAATTATTCTGGGATTCGGGACTTTAAAACATTGTCTGTATTACACATTCCTGCCATGAATCATCAAATGTTGAAGGAAAGTCTAATCTCCGCAGATAATTTTTGAATGATCCATGAAAATCATGCAGGACCTATAAACTTTCCATTGTTCTTATTGCTTGTCAGTCTGGGTCCCGATCTGGGTCGCAGCTCTTCCCAATTACGGGGAATTCTGCTCTCTCTCTTGCCACTGAGTGAGGAAAGAAAGACCAACATATGTCCAACCATTCCTTCTTCTGCTGAATTCACGAAGTGAAGAAGACGGGAACACCCCAATGCTGGTCGTGACTTCAAGGACTCTGCTGAGAAGGGTTCCATGAAGTCCTGAAGTCGATTTCAGATGGATGGGAGGGCCACAGATGCTGTGGTTTCTGTGAGGCCTGAAGAAAGGCTTCCCCTGGAACCCTTGCATGGTTTTCTGTGACCTTGAACCTGTGAATGCAGGTTTCTTTTCCTCAGTCTCTTGATCTTTGTTTACTGAGGCTGATTGGTTGGTACAAAAGATGAATCCATTTATATCCTTCTTTTATCAACATGACCAAAATATTTATTTTAAATATTTTTAATTTTATCTTGAGGTTTTTAAAAAGAATTTTTTTGTGGGTGATAAGTGCATGCATAATTGTCTATTAAAGATAAATAATGAAGCCAGAAAACTACTTTTATGTACTTAAAATATACATTTGCCCTGACCTGTGTGGTTCAGTTGGCTGGGCATCATTCCACAAAGCAAAATATCGCCAGTTCGAATCCTGGTCAGAGCACACGCCTGGTTTGCGGGTTCAGTCCCTAGTTGGGGTGTGTGTGAGAGGCAACCAATTGATGTTTCTCTCTGACATTGACGTTTCTCCCTCTCTTTTCCCCTCTCTTCCCCCTCTCTAAAATTTTTATACACACACACACGCACACATTTATTGCATATTCATTTCAGATAATCTTGAATTAACATCTATTTGCTGTACATAGGAAAAAATATCCAGATATCCATTCTATTTTAAATTCAGGATCTACTATTAGGCTACTTTTTACTAATAATGGCTTGATTCATAGATTATCTATCTGTACGTTATGAAATAGTTACTCAGAAGGCAAATCGGAGGGCCCATGGACATGTGACCAAGGATACTTCTTTTCTGGATGGAGCCCCTGGTACACTGAGGCAGCATGAAGGGTCAACATTTTTTACCCCACGTGTAACAGAAGGGATATTCAAGCTGACGAGAGTCAGAACTGACATACAGATTCAGTAAAATGCTTTGTGAACAGCAGGTTATTACACAGGATGTAAACTCCAGTTTTATAGAGAAGGTTCTTTGTTTAGTAGTAAGTGTCATCCGTGACCAGAATTAAAACTGGTGGAAAAGGGGCATTTTGGAATGTACTTTTTCCTGGGATTTACATGCAACTCACTTATCTTTGGTCTTAAGTCCTTTTCTAAATTAATTGGGTGGGACAGACGCTATCAATTGGGACAGGCACATAAGCTCGGCTACAGAATTCTGTAAGAGGGACTTCAGATGGGAATGAAAGAAAAGTAGAAGAAAGAAAAGCAAATAGGCCATATGTATACGTTTCATCCGGTGCACCCACATTCTCTCTGATGGCTGCATGATTAACTCAAAGATTTATTGATTTTTTTTCCTCCATGCTACCCTGCTGACCTGCTTTTGTTGACAGGTTTGTGTGGACCAAACTGCTCTGGCAGTCAAAGGCGTGTTACCACGTCAGCCCCCGTGGTCCAGAGCAAACATCTCGTACGGAGTCCTTATCAGCAGTAGCTGAGTGTGAATGGGCTCCATGGGCACACCCCTAGGCCATGCCATGAAATGAATTTGGGGATGCAAACCTAAAATCTAAACTGGACTTAGGGGTTTTAATAAGTGTGCCCTTTTTATGTGTGTATTCGTGTACGTAGAAATGATGGGGCGAGACTTGTGGCCTTTTCACTCTTCGTAACAAACATTAACCAACATTTAGTTCTTTAAAATTACCTTTATGGTGTCTGGAATTTGCTTCAAATGAATCTAGTGTGTTGGGGGAGCATGCAGCGAGCTGATCGATGTTGAGGTGGGTGATGGATATGTGGAGGCTTTTTGTGCTCGCTTTTGCCTGTTGTGTATATTCACAATACTCTCCAATGAAGAATGGAGGGAAGAGCACCTGTATGAGAAACAGTGGTGGTCTCTATTTGAACCTTCCGAGTACACAGTTAAACATGGACAACTGGCACGTCATCAAACCAGGACTAGGCAGATTATGAATGTCATGTTTTAAAAATTAATGAGACATTCTGCGGAGCGTTGTTTTCCCGCTGATGCTGAGTTCTGCAATTCTGGGGCAAGACGAGAACCATGAAGAAGATTGTCCTCTAAACTTAGTGGTGCTCCTCCAGGGCGACAGAGTCCCTTCTCAGGTCAAAGGTGGGATCTGTTTGGCCAGCATGGCCCAAGCTGTGTCCCTGGAGAGGCTACCGGGTAGGAGAAAGGTCATGTAGATCTAGGCTCAAAAAAAGAATTGGAGAAAGGACGTACCAAACAATGACACCACAGCTCTTTACCAAAGGACTGTGCACCCCGAGTCCTGAATGGTCATGGCGATTTTTGTCTTGCTTACTTTTATCTTTCGGGACCATCCATGATGCTCCTTATAAGACAGTTGGGGAAATCCAGGGTTCGGCACAAATCACGCCCCTTTTTTTAATTATAAAATCATAAGCATGTAATTCTGTAACATAACAATGTCACACTCAAGCACACCCTAGGCCATTCTACGTAAAACATTCAAACTGCTGTCCAGCTCGTGTGAGACACTCACGTGCCCTACCAACCACACTCACATAGGCCTTACTTCTGCCGGACCCTGTATTACCTCGGAATTTAAGGCAACTGAAGCTGCTTTGTATAAAAGTTGTCTTCCTTTAAGCCTTAGGTTTAGTGAGTAAAGATTAAGTTCAGGCTAGCTGTTTTCCTAGGACACACAACACTTGCGGGTAGAACAAATCTGGGCATTCTGTTTTTCTAGAATCTAGTTTCTAGATGTCAAAGGTTTTATTGGGTTCAGATTTCATTTCCTACCTTGCTAGGTAGGGAAGGTATTCAGGTTAAGCCACATCAGAGAAGTGAATGGTTTAGACATTTGAGACAAAAAGAGAGATGGTGGATTCTTCTCAATCGTGCCCCCCTCCAATCTCAGGGTACACATTGACCCGTCACAGTTATTCACTCTCTAATTTGGCTTAATTTATTTAAGCTACATGTAAAAATGTCAAGAGCCTGTTCTGCTCCTTTGTCTGAACTTGATTTCTTGGAGAAGTGGTCTTATGTTCTCATTCTTCCGTGTTTAATGTCCATGGAGCTTCCAAATGTCTTTAATTCATCTTCACAAGCTTCAACTATTTTCTACTTTGCCCCCCCCGCCCAGTCACCCCTTTCCTCATTCTTCTTTAGTATGTGGGGACTTTAATTTTTTCTAGGCCAGTCTCAGCCATTTCTTCTTTAGAAGAAATTCTTTCAACCTCTTCTTATAAGTTTTACACATTTCAACCTCTGGGTCATTTTCTTTGCTCTCTTTGATCTCTCTTCAAATACGTCTAAAAGTCTCTTCTCAAGTCAAATGGTGAGGAAAATTAACTTTTATATTTCTTCAAGAGAGTAAATGTGCTCAGACTATAATCAATTTTCTCTGGAGAAATTTTATGTGGTCATGTTTCTAATTAGAACATGGATATGAGTCATGTCCTTTCCAACCTGTTCCACGCTTTTGTCGTGCAGAGTAGCGTTCTTCATTTTCCTTAGATTTAACTTTTAAATCAGGATGCATTTTCTCCTAAGGGAAGAGTGGTGCTACTTGATGAAGACCAAGCATTTTCTTTTGTACAAGTTATACGAATATATATATGACTTGTCCTCTATTTGTTCTAATTGATTTTGTTTTAATGAAGAATGATGGGGCCACCTATGCAGAAGCAAATGGAGACTAATTTTTAAAATTAAATTGTTGAGATATTTGCCTACCCATGTTCATAGCAGCATTATCCCCAGTAGTCAAATTGTAGAAACAATGCAAAAGTTCACAGACAGCTGACTGGCGAAACAGAACGTGATCTGTACATTCAGTCTTAAAAAGAAAGAATTGTTCCTCCATGCTACAACTTGTTCCTTTAGGATACTATGCCAAGTGAAACAGGCCAGTCACAGAAAGACAAGTACTGTATGATTCCACTTCTGTGAGGTCCCTAGAATAAGTCCATCTGTGAATCACCCACCATGCCTAGGGTTGTAGTGGTCTGATGCCAGGAGAACCCAGGTGCCCCACAGACCAGTGTGAAAAAGGTGGGGGGTGGTGTTGGCAGCATAGACAATCCCATGCTCTGTGAGGCTGGCCTGTGCATAGCAGGGTGGCCCTGGGCACTCATGGCAATCACACACACACACACACACACACACACACACACACACACACACACACACACACACACACACACACACCACACCCCCCCCATTGATACTCAAAGATGATAGCACCTGCATACTTCCAGAAACCCTAAAGTTGTGCTTCTGGTGAGCACTCTGTGGCTTTTAGTTTTTTACTTCCATGAAATGGGGTAAAACCAATCCCAGTGGTATGTTTGGGGATAAAGCAAGACTTAGAGAGGCCTGTCCTGGACGTATCCTCTCCAGATGCACACTCATGGGTGCCAAGAGGTGAGGTTTGGGCTCTTGGCCACTTTGGGCCACAGCACAGGACTCTGCCAAACCTCTCAAACTCCCACCTGCCACTCTCCAGGTAAGGCATGGACACATTACGTGGATGGGCTTATCTGTCATAAAATTAATTTTGATAGATGGTAAATAAGAGGAAGAAAATTGATAGAACTGTAGGACAAAGAGAGCCAGCAATAGATCTTCCCAGAAAGAAACATTGACAGTGTACTTCCTTTAGACATTGGTTTTTCGTATGATGGGAGATGCTCATAACCTATAATGTTTTTGCCCTCTTGCAATGTTTTTTACCAGCTTAATATTTCAGGATCCCAGGGTTTCTCTGTGACACTTACCACAGCCAATCCCTGTGGGCTACCGAGAGGCCGGGCACGTGATGTTATGCTCTTCTCTAGGTGCCCAATAAGTACATTGAAAGAATGAAAGTAATTTGATAGGAATATTCCAAGTAATGAAAAATCTCAATTTTGTAGTTTGGTGTCTTCAAATATTTATTTACTTGTGGTTTACATTCATTGACCAAGCACGGAACTTCTGCTCAAAGAAGCAGGCCCAGTTTTGGAAACCGAAGTGAAACATGTCTCCATTTTCACATTGTTTTTTGTCCCTTGCTCACACTCTAAAGCAGAGAGCCTGCTTACAATAGACATCATAATAGTCTCTGGTCCTCCCTGCCTGATCAACCCTCGTGTTTTTGTATAGTCTGGGGCCCTGTCCCCTTGGATACGAAAATCTATGATCATTAACTCTTTTATAATCTAAACTCCACCAAATGAAGCAAATCAGCACCCTTCTCATCCATGCTATGAAAAGGCAGTTTGTTTTCTAGTGCTGAGGAGATGCAGTAAATGAATATAATTGGTTATTTTAATTAGGAAACCTTTCAAATTAGGATTCTGTCTGTTTTTCCCCTCATCTGGTGGTGTGCCTGACCCAGAGTAGGCATTCAGTGAGGAGTATTTTGTTGAAATGATGGTTGAATAAATTCACGCATTTCAAATAAACAGAGAAAGACAGAGAATATAATGAAACAGGCACTTCCTCTCAGTACAGAGATTGAGGTTTATACCTTGCCACATTTTATGCTTTCTTCATAAATAATCATGTTATATAGAGCAGCTGTCCCATTTGTATTTTCTATGCATGTTCTGATACCCTTGCAACCTACTTACGAATCCTAAAACCACAGAAGCTGTTACTTGGTGGATTTAAAAATAAATCTAAATGAAATTATAGATGTTAAGATTCGCCTTTAGGTTTCTTTGAAATCATTCCTCCAAAACCCTCCCCGTTTTTCAACAGAAACCGCACTGAAATATTCTACTTCCCAAACCTCAAGGTCAAGGGTTGGTGAGCCTGGGGGTACAAATGTAATCAGGGTCCAGCGGTGGCTGTCCTTGGGCTCGGACCAAACTGGGTTATGAAATTAGCCTGGAGGGGAGAGAGGATGATGTCAGATCTTAATGTGATAACACTGCCCTGGGCTCTCATTGCAATAGAGCAGACGGCTATTTTCATCCGTTATTGAGACGTATGCTTCTTTTTCATTAAGTTTCTGTCATTGTTGGTTCGGCCGGGATCACAAGTTATTTTCTGGTGGCTTTCATTGTCAAGGACATCTTATGGCAGAGGGATTCCTTGGGCCAGCGGCCACTTATTCGAACCTTGGGGACCAAATGCGTTTCAGAACGTCTCAGATTTTAGACAAGCAACATTGTGGGTGTTCTGAATGTTCTGTACACCTCTCCCCTCCCCCACCCCAGTGGAGCCTGGAGACAGGACCGCTGCCACATTTCTGCAGAACTTTGGGGTTTTCATGCCGGGTGTGATAAACCAGGACCAAAGCTTCCCCGGTCAGTGAGGGCCAGGTTTTGCCGACAGGCACATCATGAAGGTACTTCCTCAGTCTTCAGATATTTTTTGACTTCGGAATTGCAGGTAGGTTGTAGCTGTGTCCTGTTGTTTTAGTTCCTTTCATATTATACATTCATATGCTCTGTGGCCAGTTGATGGTGTCCAGCACTGACTCAGATCCCTCTATTCCCTTCCTTTCCTTCTCTTTCTCTCTCTGGTCATCTCGTCAGGGTTCGGAGAGAGCCAGCTGTGTACACCGTCTCCAGGGACTCGGGTTTTATATGGCCACACTCTGTTTCTGCTGCTCACGGCTGAGCGACCACTGTACCTTGGAACTCCCAGGGCTCGTTCCCTGAGATAATCACATCTACCTGTTCAGGTGTTGTGAGGACACAACCAGGTGATGGGTGGAGATGCCGAACGAGGTTCCCGGCACATACCTAGCTCCCCGTGAGTGGTGGCTGCAGTTAATGCTGCTGTTGGCATCTCACGTACTATCCCACTACACTTGCCGTTCTCTTCTAAGCGACAGATTTATTCACGGTGACTCTCTACCCTGTGAAGTGTATTTGGTTTTTGCTTACATGCAAGTGATTTGCTAATACCTGTCTGAAAATATTGTCCGTCATGGTTTTCCTCATCAGCCTTCACGGTAAAGGTCACCTGAAGGTTGTGTTGGATACAGCCGTGCTTGTCTGTGTGCGGAGGTTAGATAGATAGATAGATAGATAGATAGATAGATAGATAGATAGATACATAGATACATAGATACATAGATACATAGATTGGTAGGTAGATGTAGATTAATGATAGATAGGTGATAGATATGGAGAGATAGGTAACTGGATGGATGGATAAGAGGTAATAGATAGGTCAATAGATATGGATGGAGGGATAGACAGGTCTTGGATATGGATGGATGGATGAATGGATGGATGGATGGATGGATAGACGGATAGATAGATTCATCTGAACCTCAGTGGTTGTGGTCAGGAAGTGCCATGAAATACCATGGAACTCTGCATTTACTATGAACTAGAACACAACCAAGATTCTTTCCAAAAGGGAGAAGGGAAGACTCCTTATAGGCAAAGGTTATTCCTTGGTAAGAAGTCATAGCCTTGCCAGAGTTTTAATTGCCTCTCTTTTTATCAGACAGATACATGTATGTATTTTAGATCCTAGATGACACGTTGGCACACCTCAGCATGCAAAGCAGGACTGAAGATGGTCCCATCCAGGTGTTGCCAAAACCCCCCAATCCTGGCTACTTCAGATGCTCCGCTGCTCTCCAAAGTAGCCTTTAGATTTCAAGTTGATTATTGCTGGGGCTTTAAGCCGTAGCCTCATTTGGCTATTATGGAACAGATGGGATGTGCATTCAGCCTCTGCAACTTTCTACTTATCTCAGTGACTAAATCCGTACTGGCTTCAGGACTAATGTCTTAAATTCGTGATTTTATTGGACTCTTTATTCACCAATTTGAGTATTATGTTTGATTACAAGTACATACTCAGACCTTCCATGTGATCAGCATTTTTATTTTTTCTGGGTACATAGAGTGCCTCTTTATCTGTTTTTGGTTCCCTTGCTTTTCTTCCTAACTCCCTTCCCCGGCGCTTCTCTACATAACAGAGCAGGGGTGTCTCCTGGGGACCGTAGTTTCCTTGTTCACGTTCCAGACTTGAAAGCAGTATTCAAATGCAGCCGTATTGTACAGATTGGCAATTTTGCTATAATTAAGCTTCATGAATATGAAGATTCTTGTGGAATTGCCACGATGCCCCATGGTGAGGATCTGCAGTAAAATTCCTTCTCAGCCACTGTGACCTACTGGAGTGTCACTGTGGCTCCACCACTCCAGGGTGTTGACCCGTATGAAGTGCAAACCACACACTAGCTGATGTTCCGCCTTCATAGAGGCCGTCAGGGGGGCACGTTTGTTGAGAGGGCTTGACGGAAACCCCGAGATCATTTGTGTGTCCGTGTGTCATTGCAGAGCTAGAGGGACTCTGCGGTGAACTGATCGAGGGGAACCTGGGTCAGGGGGTGGGGACATGAGGACTTGCCCTTGTGATGCTTTCTTCTGCCAGGATTGGCTTTGTTCTGGCAAAATCTCTGAATGAACCAACTCTTCCGTAACTGCTAAGGGGCTCTTCCTTGGGGACAGCTGTTTGATGACAGCTCCTGGCAGGAAAACCTTACCTGGCCAATTTGTTGCCCTGAAGTCGCATCTTCTAAAGTGGAAGTGACTGCTGGCTGGTTCTGATTATATTAGTTACTTCCAGAAATAGGCGAAACATTCGTAATTCAAAACTCAAAAAGTATTTTTTAAAGAAACACAGAAAAGTCTCATTCTAGCCCCTCCCCTCCCTCCAGGTCTGCAGCCCCCACCCTCAAACAGGTGCATATTGTAATGTGCTCGTTGTCTAGGCTCCCAGAAATTCTCTGCATGCAGACAAATAAAAATGCGTACTTTGTACTGCAACACAGCATCGGGCCCCTTGCTGGGCACTTTCTCATCTAACTGCCACGTTCTGGGACCTGTCTGCCTGTCCCTGTGATTTCTGGGAAACAGGGCCCTGGCACATGAGAATCCGCCATCAGAGCTTCACTTGCTCCCCCATCCTTGCAGCTCTCTGGCTTTCCCGTTCTCGGATGAGACGAAACCCTGGATTTGGTCCATTTCACTTTTCTCCTTGCAATTCGAAAGGCATTTGGGCCAGCCCCCTGATGTGGCTTTTAACTCCTTTTACATTTTAAGAGTTGTCTTCTGGTTCATTTGCTCCCATTGTCTGTGAAAATGGCCCAAATAATTAGGCCAACAGAGAAGCACATCTTAAGGGCTAGTTATTGATATATTTCTCATGTCAGCCTGCAAGTCACCTCCGGGGATGGGAGGCTGGGCAGCACAACCCTGTCGGAGCACGAGCATTGCCCATTACTCTGTGAGCCCCGGTCCACCCAGGATCGTGCTAAGGGGCTGTGTACGCTTCATCACAGTCCAGAAAGGCAGCCCCCTATGTGAAGAGTGTAGATACCAAGTCAACTCACTCCTGCCAAATAACTAGGTTATATAGTACAAGATTCAGTTAATAGAGTCACTAGAAAACCTTTAAAAATCTTTCATAAGCCCATGTTTCAGTTTTTAAAGTGGTTGCTCTTTCTTTTTTGGTAAACATTAAACGTGGGGGGACCAGCCTTGCGTGAAGGGGTTCATGCAGAGCAGCACTTTGAATGCAGTGGGCACTTAGTGTTCTGGGCCCCCACGTCTTCAGCTTCGATCCACATTAGATAAGACAACCCCAGGTGCATGCAGCCCTCAGCCCTTAACTGACACTGAGCTGATGGCACCCAGCTCGTCCCTCTTTCTCGCTTTACTTGTTGTGGGCCTGAGGTGCCTCGACACACCCATTTTTGTCCCCATGTCACACCTAATTAAACTCCAGCCTCAAAGATGGCTGGGGAGAAAAATGACAGGATGGCAGTTCACTGTCTCGAGGCAGCAGCCACCACGGAAGTGGTGCAGAGATGGGGCTGCGGTGGCACATAAATGATGCTGCTCGTCCTCTTAAGAGGGGACAACATAGCACACTTGTGTGGACACACGCTTTCTGTAGTGAAGCGTCCACGGTTTTTTTCCGTATCGAAGCTCAGCTTTTCCCCATCAACGTGAAGCCCAGGCCAAGAAATAGCTCACAGCTGGTTTGACAGCCACTAATGGATCAGGTGACAATAGCTTGCACTCAAGCACAACGGGGCTTGGTCATGGGTTGCAAAAACAGATGAAAACTGTGCACCGTAGGGCTGGGGAGGGACTCACGAGGAACCTGTGGTCATTACCACTTGTGTGTGGAAATGAAATAGGAATTCCAAGGAAGAGAGCAGGCAGCTTTCAAAGGGGGATGACAAGGAGGAACTGAAAAGAGAGTGGTAGCATCGCTTCCCGAAGTGGGACCAGGAGAGGCAGAGTCCTCACACGTCCACCCCCTGGTCGGCTGTCTCCACGCATGTGGCCTGCTTTGGGCTGTCCACTGCATGAAGGCTCTCTCTTCTTCCAGGTTCTTCAGACCCTGCCTCAACCAGTGATCACCTGGTCTGAACAGGCAGCTACACCTGTCTCTCCCTCTGGCCTGAGAGCACCTCGAAGGCAGACATGAAGCATCAATTCATGGCTGCATCTCAACCCCTGGGCCGGAGCCTGGTCCTTACTATGTGTAATAAGTCGGATGATGGCTTCCAAAGATGTCCATGTCCAGAATGCGGGACTATGGCATCTTTATTGGCGAAAGGATATTGCAGACATAATAAAGCTCTGAAATAGGGCGAGTGCCTGTATTATCTGAGTTGGACTGATGTAATCACAAGGGTCTTTATAAGGGAAAGAGCAAGCTGGAGGACCAGCTCAGAGGGAAGGGAGGTGAGAAAGACTCAGCCCCCCACTGCTGGCTGTGAAGATGTAGGAAGGGGCGGCCAGCCAAGGCATGCAGGCGGCCTCTTGAAGCCGGAAAAGGCAGGGAGTGCACTTTCCCCTGCAACCCACAGAGGGAACACAGGTCTGCCAGCACCTTGATTTTAGCTCAGTGAGACGCACTTCGCATTCTGGTCTCTCAGTCCATAGGATAACACGTGTGTGTTGTTTCCAACCTCCAAATTTGTGGTAATTTGTTGCAGCCGCCGCAGGAAGTTAGTACAGTCAGCAATCAAAATGGGGTGGATGCCCTGGCCACATGTAGCCTGTGATGTGTGCCCACATCAAAGTGGCAAAGTCCTGCTGAGAGACGCTACTGTTTCTGTTTAATTCTATGTACTTGTTTCTACGTATCCGTTTCCATCTCTGGCTGGTAGATCTCGTGTTTGTGTCATTCCCCAGGTAGTTCATATGATTTGTAAGGAAAACAAAAAGATTCTTACTAACCTTAGGAGTATTGCACCGGTGGTTGGGTTAAAAAGGTAACATATTTTATGTGTGTGTTGGGTATGACTAAGCCACAAACATATTATTAGACGTTAGAATTGCTATTTCTTCCATACAGCTCCACTTCATTTATAATGTATACCGCATTGCGCTGAGCAATGGAATCGCCATTTCTTTAGTTCATAACGATCATACTCAGTTGAAGGACTTCTCAGGCAATTCATGGTCTCCTCCAGCCTGCATCTAGGGAGCTTCTCTGGGATGGTCCAGAGGTGGTGCTGATGGTAGAACAGGTGAGGGGCTGAAGGCCATGGTGGAGAGTGGAGGTTGGGGGCCAGACACCAGCCCTTTAAGTTCAGGCCAAGTGGAAAGGGCTGGCACCCAGGGCACATCTACTTCAAACACTTCCTGTGTGGCCAGGTGCGGAGGCCTTGTGACTAGCAACCTCGGGGAAGTTAGGAAAGCGAATGATGGCCGAGCAGAGCTCAGCCAGGGCTGTTGTCCAGCTTAGGACATTAATGCGCAGTGAACCCTCACTCCAGCAGCTTCTAAAATCAGAAGAACAGGGATGCCTGGGTGGGAGACTGGCATTGTAGTTTCAGACACTCACTGGGCAGCTTTAGTCTGTGTGGAAGGGTGTGTGGACAGACATATGTCTTCAGAGAAAAAGGTTATTTTTTAATTTAATGAATGACTTATATAATCATACAGGTTGTTGAATATTTTAATATCACTCTGGAAACACGGGCAGCCCAGCAGTTACTGAATCTTTTATTCTACTTTTTCACAGCCCTGCTGGCAAGGATATGACCAATACCAGTTGTGCCATCTCCATCTTTCTGCTTATTTTTTGTCAATCTGTGCGTCTTCTCTTGCATGTTCCGACTGAACTCATTTCATTCCTGAGTTAGCATCCATGCCCCCCCAACTCCCCATGCATGACTACTGCTGCCCACGCAATCGTTATTCGGCACTTTCACTGTGTGAGACGCATGTGTGGGGGATCCCAGAGCATCTGGATGTTTAGAAACAGCTGGCTGATGTTCAGAGTCTGATTTTTATACAGATGTGTAGTATCTTATAAACCAGCGCCGTATTGTTATTAGTGCTGAGAGTCCAAGGGCTTCCGAGTCATGAAATGAAAGATCGCTGTCATTTACCACAGTCCGATGAGTCTTGAGGTAGATAGTTACAGAAGGTGTATCTTCAATTGCCTCGATTGCTCAGGCGATGTATAGTTTATCTTGTAACTATACCAAAGGTTCTGTGTTTCAACTAGATGGCACCATTAGCCCTTCATCCTCTTCCAAGCAGTGCTGCCACTTCAGACAGGAGAGCCAGACCTTAGACTGTAGTTTGTGTAATGGGATTTCTTGGAGGTCAGTCACATTTATTTCACGAGGATAAAAACTTACACAAAATTTGACATAATACATTGTGTTACTTTGTATCATTAATTTAAGACTAATGTTCAATCAGATTTTTTTTGAAATGTGAGATTTGGGATATTTAATAAGCGGTTTACAGTTATTTTCCCAAATATGTCTGACAGAGAAACCTTAAGAAGATTCAAAAACACTGCAGAAATAAATATAATTCAGTACATATAACTTATTAATAAATATAATCATCAGAGAAACAGCACTTGTGCACATAACGCCGAGGCCCAAAATGTTGCTATTATAACACAAGAGCAAGTTGTAGGGAACGTAGCCGCTCCTTCAGTGCAGACCCCAAGGAAGTGATGATTGTGTCACGGGGAAACTGACCATCACAAGGAAAAGTGACATAGCCCAGGGAAGAGTCATGACTTGATCTTTCTAAAAACCCAGAGTAAAATTTAAATAATTTCACGTCTTTATGAAGTTGCAGATTCTCAACATGAATGAGAATCTGCATTATAGATAAGAGCAAAGAGATACTTTGGCAGAAAATACTAGAAGAAAACCTGGAGGGGTTGGACCAGAGCTTCCTCTCCCATGCATGTGCTCATGGGGCACGGAGCTGCTCAGAAATGCTGATGAGACCTGGGGGACAGGGCAGCCACCAGAGCGAGATTCAGCCACGCGCCAGCTCTCCAGTTGCTAGGTTTAGTTTGTGTACCACTGCTCCCAGGATCCTCTAGGCCCGACAGTCTTTCCTCTTACTCTATGCTTGAGGTCAGTATTTCTGTCATCTCGAAATATTTCATCCAAGGGAAAAAAAATAAGATAAACTCAGAGGAAAAAAAAACCCCAGAAAGTAAATTTGTAAAGTTTAGTGGACAAGAAATGGACTCTAGACCAAGTCAGTGAATCGCTGTTCTTCTTTGGGAGCAAGAAATCGGAAGTCTGGGTCTCCCGTCCGTGTTTCTTGTGTTTTACTCATGGTGTTTTTTCCCTCCAACTTCTCTCGTTGGCTCGAAGGGTCCATGGCTTTAGCTCCATCTCTTCCCCAGAAGCATATCTCTTTCATTACCCCGGTGACTTTCATGGCCAGAAGCATCGGGGTTCTATGAGACATGTATTTTCATCAGGTGTTAGCCATGCTGCAGCCATTGTACTTATAGAGGAAATACAAGTACAATGTCACAAGACTGTTTAAATAGTCCATTGCTTTGGAAGGTTCCATGCACAAAACAAATTATATTTTAGTGTAAATGCCTTCTTTCCTTTTTCTCTCCCTCCCTCCTTCCCTTCCCTTCCTTACAAATTACCCTTAGTTTAGCAAGAAACTGTGATAAATAGATACATAGACTACCATGTTAAAAGGGTCCATGTTCCCCTTTGGCTAAATTGAGTCGAATTTAAGAGTGAGGTAAAATACTGTATAATAGCCACGTGGTATTTAGGCCCTTCACCTGGTACCACCAAATGTGACAGGGCTTTGTAAAGTATGGCAGTGAGAATCAGAGTGTGTTTATCGCCTAACTGGGACAGAGGACACCTTGTGTTCTTGCTGACTTGCCATGAGATCCGGGGACTCCTCTGATCTCTTGGTGCTCATATTACTGGTGGATAAAGCTTTAAGTAACTAGTGACTGCTTTTAAAAGGACCTCAGTACTCCACAGATATGGGTCACACCCATTCACACTGCTTTCCGATAATTCAATTCATAGCCCTCTACACTGAAGCTGCTTCTCATCTTTATGTATCATCATCATCTCTTATAAAATCTTGTGTTTGTGGTGCGTGAGTTACACTGCTCTTTGTTGGGGAATTCAGATTCCGTTCCTGTGTCTTTGTGGCTTTGAGTGCCCACGTCGCACATTATTAAATCATCACAGCCAGGAGGCAAGGTGCCGATTGGTATTCCTGTGCCCACGGACATTTTTCTTAATTGCCACAGCTTCCAAAACATTGAACAACTGCCACGGAAGGAAGCAGAGGGAAATATCAGGGGGAAGAGAGGCAGGAAGAAAGGACATGGATGCCTCCTGAAAGACCCCATTGGCCTGTCGCTCTGGACCAGTGTCGCTGACGACAACTTCCAGTGCGGTCAGACCTGAAGTGGGAGCCAGACACGCTTTTCTCTTTCCCCGTGTGTCTGTGTTTGCCAAAGTTAATGGACAAGTGAGCGTGCCTGGCTTCTAGTTCCTTCAAAAATAACTTTAAAAAATCTTGCAGTTGTGTTTTTAAGAAAATAACATTTTAAAAAGAAAAATATCATAGATCCCCTCAGATTTTGAATGACTAGTCTGATCCTTTCATGTCCCAAACTTTCAAGATTGTGCATGCGTTAATGAAGGTCCAAACTGCAGAGAAATGGCCCCAATTCTTCCCGAAACACTACTTGCCAATGTAAGACATGTCATCAAATCTGAGTTTGGCTTTGCATCTGGTGAGAAAGAGTTGCTTCATCCATCCATCCATCCATCCATCCATCCATCCATCCATCCATCCATCTATCCAGAACATATTGATCAAGCATGTATCACACCCTGGCTTTTCTCGCCCTGCCAAGCTGTAGAATTCAAGTGGCATGCTTAAACCACCCTCCTTCTGTCTGAATCCCCATGCTGAGCCACCTGAGTGAGGATCTGTGGGCTGGACCCTGGGAAGCTGGGTGTTTAACAAGGTCCATGAGGACTCTTCTGCACAGTAAGCCTGGCAGGCTCCATAGAGTGGATGTGGATGGAATCGAGCATGCCTTACTCAGCTTGGGCTGCCACAACCAAGTGCCACAGCCTGAGGGACTGAAACAACAGAAGGGTATTTCCTCACACTCCTGGAGGCTGGAAGTCCAAGACCAAGGTGAGAGCAGGGTGGGCTCTCCTGTGGCCTCTCTCCTTGGCTTGTGAGCTGCCACATTCTCCCTGTGTTTACATGGGGTCATCCCTCAGTGTGCGCACACCTGTGGTTTCACTGTGTGTCCAGATGTGTCCCCTCAAGTGGGCATCAATACAGGAAACACACCACCCTGTCTGAGCTTTCAGAGGAAGAGGAAGCATCTGTGAATATAGTACCTTTCGTACAGGGGAGACTCACGGTCTCCCCTTTTACATTTATCCCCTGCACAGCTGCAGTGACTTACATTTAAATGTGCAACACACACACCACACTGGCGCTGCCGCCAAGACTGTGTTGTGACCTGCTGGATGCACCTTATCCTCATTCCACACCCTCTGGTCTTCTCATGAAGAAAACTCCTCCATGTCTGATAAAGGCAAGAGGAAAACAAAACCCAACTTCCACATATGCAGTGTTGTGCAGGGTGTTCCCTTACGTACCAGCAGTGGGGAAGGGTCCTATTCTTGAAGACCACGCTGTCCTTTCCCTGGCACAGGGCTTGGGTACAATTGTTCTCTTCCAACCTGGATGCCTGGGGTCGGGTGATCTCATTGTTTGTATTCCTCCCTGAAAGTAGAAATGTTTTCCTGAATTGCTCTATCTACTGTTTTAAAAAAGTACAGAATTTCTTGGCAGCTCATCTCACACCTGCTTCCCTCCTGGAGTGTGGTATGTGCGTGTGGTATGTTTGTCTGTGTCTCTGTGTGGCATGTGTAGTCTGTGAGTGTGTATGCGTTATGTGTGTGTGTGTGTGTGTGTGTGTGTGTGTGAGGGTGTTTGGTGGGGGAGATAGGGACAGAGGAGAGGAGGAGCCATTTGATTCTGTTCGTTTTTCTGCCTCTTTCTTTCCCTGTAAGCCTTTATGGATGTTTACACGAATGACCAATGGCAGATTGAGCCTGTGCATACATGACATGTGTCTCAGGGACCTCTCCCCTCCCCCTTTCCTTTTTTCCCTAGGCTCCTTTTGGAACTTAACTCCCAGAATATCCAGCCCCCGTGTCTCCCACTTACCCATCCACTCATCACTGGCTCTCCATGAACCAAACCGACTTTCTTAAAAGCTTTACATTATTTCCTCTAGTACATTTTCAGCTAAACTTTTCTGAGGCAGTTTACACACAATTAAAGATAAAGATGGATGACTGCCTCACTCTTTCCCTTGTTAATAGGAGGTATGGATCACGGAGGGAAGGCACAGGGTGGCCCAAATGGGAAAGGGCAGAGACCAGAGCTGAGTCCAGAGCAGTCTGATTCCGGCTGTCTGGTGAGCTGCACATGGTCACAGCTGCAGCGTGAGATCTGAGCACATCATCTGGGGAGTAAGCCCAGGACTCAGCAGGCTGCAGCATCCCCTAAAAGAGAGGAGGCATCCTTGCCTCCAGCTCACCCCTCAAGCTCTGCCCCTCCACCCCTCTACCCAGTATCTTTCTTCCACTGCTGTTCTTGGTGTTCTTCTTGATGGCTGCTTTGAGACAGGTTTCCTTCAACCACACACTCGCCCCTGCTTTGCATTCTGTGTACTGGTAGCAGCACCATCTAAGGCTCATTAAGGGAACTAATCAATTCCATGCATTGCTATAGCACAGCAGATTAGCACACACAGCCATTAGGAACCGTGCGTGTTAACACACGGCATTTCCATGAGTCAACAAGCCTGTGTAAGGCAAGGCATGGGCTTTTTTTTTCCCCCATTGAGAAAAATGGATGTCAGAAACCACTTTTCAGTTATTTTGAAGTATGCCTTTTAGGAAAGAAGAAAGCATTTTTTTCTTCTTGCAAAATCGTGCTTTTGTCGGGGCCGATTATGGACCATGATGGCTTTTATCTCTCCTGGGACTGTGCCATGGGACTCTGAATTTGGAATTGCACCCTAGGTAATTGTGATACACTCAAAAAATGGTTTTGAAGCCGCACAAAGAACTGTGCAAATGGAGAACATGTTATTTCACACACAGGGACTTACTCTAAAATAGGCTCCATATTTAATATTAGTTAAAACCCATGTTTAGTGAATAGTTGTATATGTCCTCTCTGCTCATTAATATCTCTTCTGAAATATATAATTTTCTAGCCCACATAAATTAAAAATAAAAAATACAGCAAGAAACATGGCTGCTAAAAATAAATTCAATACAGGCCCCTCCTGGCATTAGCAGTACCACTGATGCCTTGCTCGGGACTAAAATGTAAACATCACGCAGTCTGAAAATCAATGTCTCTTGTCCTGGGAGGGCTTCAGAGGGAAATCTGCATCATTTGCTGGACACTGCATGTTAACACTGTTCCTCAAGGCAGTAAAAACAATCATGATTTCATCATTTTGTGTTTGCATTATTCGTTTTATTCCAGGCCCAGGTGCGTCTCTGCTTCGCTTGGCATCTGGATCCAAACGGGGTGCAGGGGCGGTCTACAGAGGCTGCTGTAAGAAAGGGAGTGCAGGGGGCCCCGGGGCTGTGATGACTGGAATGAGCAGTAAGAACGTGGACGTTCTCGGCCGAGGAGCCGCCACAGGACGAAGGCTGCCTCCAAGGGCCCCGAGAACGCTGATACCATTTCAATAGGATCTAAAACGAGACTTCTGTCAACAGGGAGAGGGAGACAGGCCTCCTTCTATTTATAAAAAAATACCCATCATTCATGTTTTTCATATTTTGCTAGCCTGTAATTACTGCTAATCAAAGTACAACAAATAGTAAACAGTAAAAATGAACTAAATGTCGTGACAGTTTGCCAATAACGAGGAGAAAATGTTCCATCTGTCTAGCTGCGAGTGAAATGGGTGTAATTACTGCTCATTTTTCCCATAATTGCTGAGTTATTCGTTTAAAGCTTACACCCAACTGGTGAGCAGCGAGTCCTACCCGTCCCCTAATTACAGCCCCGCGCTGCGGAGCCGGCGAAACCATCTGAATTCGCCCTGCTCGCAGAGAATGGTGGCTGTCTATTTAATTTGAATTTTACAAACTCCCGCTCCGCTTGCCACCCAAATGTTAAACCCCAGTGCTTATAGTCCTGCTTTGAATTACAATTTATTTTTGGGCTAATAGTCTTGAATCCATATCCAGGGACGGACTCAGGAAGTCATTTTTGCTAGCAACAGTCCAAGCAGAGGACCCCCTTTGAGCCATGCTTGTTAATGTTATCCTTAGTTCCTTTATAATCAGGGATCTACTACTGCTTGTGTTAGCATCTTGTTATCAAGGGAATCCCATTGGAAAGTTCAGGAACACACGTGGGTAGTCAACCCTGACAGAACAGATTACATAGCAGGGCAAATGTAGAAAAGAAGAGTCTTCCTTGGTCATTTCTGTTTAATACAAATCGACACCTTAAAGCAAATGCAGCTGTAGTTTATTGATGCCTAGAATGCATTGTCTTAAAGCTGAGATTAGTTTAAGGAGGGTTAAATTTGATTATGCCCTCATCAGAAAAAGACTATGGATACCCTGGCCTCTGACTATTCCAGCAAGATGAGATCTTTCTGGGTGAATTCTGTGTGGATCCATCTCTTCGCTCTACACAGGGAGCTGGAACTCCCTCCTAACAAGGGTAGTGTCCACATGATGAAGGGGGGCTCGATCCCACACTGGTTGCGCGGGCCTTGGTCACAGGAACATGGGTTTGAAAGGCACATCCTTCAGCTAGGGGATATTTATTGAACCAGATGTTGTGAAAAGCCGTCATGGGAACCCTAGCTTAAAATACTTAGACTGCAGGGACATTGCCCCATCCACCCTGCCCCCACAAGTCAAGCCACTGGATTTGTAGAAGGGGAGACGGTGGAAATAGAGCCCAGCACCTTCATTTTCTTCCTGTCAGCCCAAGTGACAGGGAGGCATGTTTGCCCATGTCAGAGGTACTACCTGAAAGAGAGGGGTTATGGTAAAATTTGGTGTGGAATTTTTACTGGTATAATCTCACATTTCAAAGAGAGGGGAGATGGGGGAAGGCCTTAGTGCTTATGAGATAACCTGATATCAGAGTCAAAGTCATTTCCATGCCTAGCTGCAGAAACAGCAAATTGCTCTCTCTCTCTCCTCTCTTTCTCTCTCTCTCTCTCTCTTCCTCCCTCCCCCACCCGCCCCCTTGCAGTAGAGAGAGCATATCTAACCTCTGGGTTGAGATAAGCTGGTGAAAACCATGGAACTGTATTTTAAAAATCTTCTTTCTAAGCCCCCGGGAACGGCAGTCTCCGAGATTCTTTGGAGCTCTGCGCAACCGTCCCTGCTGCTGGACCCCAGCGCGTTACACATAATCCTTTGGTTGTGCTCACCAGCTGGGGAGCTGAGATAGGGGATGCTGGAGGCTTGCAGCTTTCAAAATGGTGCCGATACTTCACCCAGAAGCAGAGAAATGAAACGAGAATTTGCATAATCTATCTGGAGTTGCCCAGGCGTCTTTCAACCTTCTTATCATGTTTTTAGAAATCTATTAAGAGAATATTAGAATAAAATGAATTTTCCTCTTCAGAGAATTCATTTTGCCTCTGACATTGGGTCCTATAGGGCTTTTCATTTATTTTACTTTCTCATGCAGGGCATTTTATTTTATTTTTATTTATTTCACTTTGTTCCTCCTATTGTCTATTTGAGTCAATGGCATGTTTAGATCTGTTCTTTTAAGTTGAAGACTTAGTTCTGAGCTGTCGTAAAATAATTATTGAACAAGGTCCTAAATAAATTGAAGTGTGGACATTGTGATACCTTATCTCCTAGAAGTGAAATAGAGAAACTAAAATTCCCAGTGTCCACGGCATTTTAATTTCATGCTGATTTCCCCCATTTACTTATAAAAGAAATTATGGTACAGTTAGTTCCTGTGTACTTGAAAGGACAACCCCTGCTGGGTTTTACCACCTTCTCAAACAACACACATGCTCAGACACACACACACAAACAGGCACTCACACACATGCGCTAACACACAACTTCTTGAGTAACAAGCCTTCTCCCCAGGTTCTGTGCTGCTAAGACTTGCCGGCCGGGTGGCCTTCCTCACTCCCTCTTTCTTCCTCAGTGAAATTATTTTCATTAACTTGATGTTCTAAATCTTCCCTTTAACTCCTTAGCAATTTGCCAGTCTGGAGCCTTCTACTGAAACCACTTTCTGGAAGGTCACCAGCACTGAATGCCAAATCCCATAGCTGGCATACTGTGGACACCACACACCCTTGATGTTGGTGTTGCTATCTGTCCCACCGTCCTCCCCAGCTCCCTCCTTTCTCTCCTGTGCCTCTCCATGCCCTTCTCTCCTGTTGATTCCTGTTGTCCTCCTGTATGGCTGCCTGTCTCTTGATGTCCCTTCTTTCTTACACTGAGCTGTTCCCAGTGCCCTCATTCTTCCGTTCCCAGGTGCAGTTCAGCACTGGGATACATAAAGAATAGGACAAACAGGAGCTGCTGCCTTTGCCCAGCTTGCACCCCAGTGGGGGAAGAAGATAGGTGGCTGTTGAAGCGGACTTGTAAAACATGGGTATTTGGTGAGAAAAGCCGACCGAGGAAGGGGTGAGGCGAGGGGAAGGCTGTTTCAGCTTTAAATGGGATGTTGGGGGAAGGCCTCTTGGAGAGCAGAGTATCTGAGCAGACAGGACAGGGGGAGACAAGGATGTATGGAGGAAGAGCCTTCCAGGCAGATAGAAAGTGGGACGTTAGTGTACATTTCCATAGAAGAAGCTACAAACACCCTGTGGCTGTGGAGTGGAGTGTGAGAGTTAATGTTCAGGTTGCTGTGGGGAAGGCCCAGCACTTGTGGCCAGAGGCTGGGGACAGGTCTGTGCACCTGCCAAAGGGCTGATGGCACAGGTCATGGGCAGACCAAGGACGCAGCCACTCTCTGGGGGTCTGTAACTAGAGGTGCTTACTTTCTGTGTCTTTGAGACTTTTTAAAGAGGAATAAATCCAAATGTACTTAAGAAGAAATAGCTGGTAGGATTTTTTTTTCCCCTTTAAATAAATTAGTCTGTGTTCCTGGGGCTCACGGGGAAGAGAGAAAAGAAAAGAAAGAAATGGCAAATCCACCGTGTTCTTCCTTTGAGAGAAAATAGGTTGTGTTTTTGGTAAATGGTTCTCTCCAAGTTACACGCACCCAAACATCATGCATTTGGCCTCTCCTTCTGGTACTCACCTGGGCCCTCATGTTCTTGCCCTATTGTGCGCATCAAATTGTTCTTACCCTGCAGTCCTAACTGATGGTCATATGGGTAGTGATCTTATCTCCAATATCTAGCTGAGCCCTTCTTTCATCCCACTCAGTTAATTGGCCAATAGAACCAGCATGCATCCATACCAAGGACATGAAAATGCATACACAGACTTTAAACTAGTGTATTGAAATCAATATATTTCCTTAACCTGGGATTTTCTAAATAATTTTTTTAGATTTATACATATTTTATTTTACTGGTTGCTTATTTCATTTGTTCAGTTGCTATTCACCAAGAATTGGAATTCCAGGACGTACTGGAAGGGAACAGGGTGACACGTTGGAGGCATGGCTGTCCTGGGGCACTGCAGCTGTGGTGAGTGCATGTGATGTTAGCATATCACATACAGCACACCCAGAAGAGACGTGAGAGCAAGTCTTGTGGCTGGATCTTGCGGAGTCATTGCCTGCCTCCCAGGCCCCCACGGTTGATTGTGCAGGGTTAGCATTCCCCTATGGCCATGTGACAGATAACTATGGAAAGAAATACTACTCTTGATGTCCAAAACCCACATATCACGTTCAGAGTTGAAATCTATTAAGGTAACTAGCATCCAGCATCTCTCTTTATTTTCTGGTGATGCTATATTAAATAGGGGAGGACCACAGATGAGGAAGCTATCCAGAAACAATGTACAGGGGTTGGGAAAGCAAATCGACATGGAATGGCGAATGGTGGCAATGGCCAGGAAATGCATAATTAGCTCCTCTCCAAGCTATTTTGCAAAATCTCTAGGAATGAATTCCCTTAGGATAAATCAAAGGGAAAAAGTGCTGCCAGTGAAAACCTTAAGCATATGGTCTGAGTGTTCGTACCTACCATCCTTCAGGTGGTGCCATGGGGTGCAAATGAGCTGACACACCCTTGCAGGGACTCTCTCTGGATCACTTCCTCTGCTTCGTTCCAGAGTTGCTGGGCTCCATGTTGACCCAGTGCAGTCGCGTGGCTCCTGCTTTCTCAAAGTGCTGCCCAAAGTCGAGACAGTACAAACTGCAGGTGGAGACATGAGAAGGAAGTGAGGGCACGTGCTCCAACTCTCAGGGTCTGGCAGCTGCTTGACCTGGGTTCTCGGTGGGGCCCTCGCTCCCTGGCTGGTCTCTGAAACCCATTCTTTTTATCTGACGTCCTGATGTCCTATGTTCTCAGGGCCCCCTAGCTCTGATTCCTCTTCTCCCCCGCCCCCCTGCCCCGAAGATGGTCAGAGAGCAAGGACTGTGTTCTCTATGTTTCTCCGCTGCTTGTCCTCCAAGAGCCCTGGTTAAAAGTTATGATGATTGTCCACTTTTGGGTAACACTCTACCATGTCATAGGCCAAAACAGGTCCCATGACCAGTCCTGACATCACAGTGTGTGGGTGTGTGATCATCCGCAAGGAGTGTGGCTAGTATCATTTGGGTGGATAGGTAGACATTCTGTACACAGGAGATACACAATTGCATATTTCCATAAAACTCACTCCTCCAAAAGAAGTAATTTCTGTTAATTGTATGTCATTTTAATTTTTACTCTCCCAGACTCAGAGGGCTTATAGAAATTTATGAGGCCATTCTAGGAATGTTTGACCCCTAGTTTCCAACCTGTGGGCCTTTGTGTGGGGTTAGGGACTGAATTATTTAAGAGCACCCCATACTATATATATATATTAACATATATAAGTATATATATTTATATATACTAAGTAGAATATACACACACAAATGTAGATAGACAGAGAGATAGGTAGACAGAGAGAAACAGACAGACAGACAGATAAGCAGGTAGGCAGAAAGAGTGAGAGACAGAGGGAGATTTATTGTTCCACTTATTTATGCATTCATTGGTTGATTCTTATACATGCCTTGACCGGGGACTGAACCTGCAACCTTGGCCTACTGGGACGATGCTCTAACACACTGAGCTATGTGGCCAGGGCTGGGCTGTTTCTTTCTTTCTTTCTTTCTTTCTTTTCTTTTCTTTTCTTTCTTTCTTTCTTTCTTTCTTTCTTTCTTTCTTTCTTTCTTTCTTTCTTTCTTTCTTTCTTTCTTTTCTTTCTTTCTTTCTCTTTCTTTCTTTCTTTTTTCTTTCTTTCTCTCTCTCTCTCTCTCTCTTTCTTTTTTTGTTTATTTTTAATCCTTATCCAAGGACATTTTTTTTTATTGCCTTTAGAAAGAAAGGAAGGGAGTGAGAAAAACATCTACATGAAAGAGAAACATTGATTGGTTACCTTCTCATATGCGCCCCAGCCAGGGATGGAACCCACGACCGTTTGGTCCATGGGACAACACTCCAACAAACTGAGCCACACTGACCAGGGCTGGACTGTTTCTTAGTTTGTGTTTTTTCTCCAGTTTGTTTTAGCTTGTTGAAAAGTCAAACCCTGGATATCATACAACCTCAGGTGAATAATGTGTGCAGAGGAGTGTCTGAGAGGTGAGGTGTGAGGGCAAGAATCTAGACTGTGTTCAGTCTAGACTGTATTGTCCTACAGTTCCCTTGAACTGGCTGCCAGTAATGTGTACATTTCATTCATTCTACCATAAATGGTGGGTATTTTCTCACTCGATGGGAAACACAGGAGATGTGAATGTGTCATTTCTCAACCGAGAGCCCTCAAGGTTGCCATTTGGACTAGGACCCTTGCCCCAGTTTTGTTTTAAAGCTGTTTGATCAGCATGATTTCCCTTGAGCCTGAGAAATCATCCGTCTCTCCAAAAGATAGAATTGCAGTGTCTTATAAATTAGTCCCACAAGCACCATGACCTTCTTTGATAGCCTGTTACCAGCGTCATCTTGATGTAAGAACACTGAGTGATAAGAATGCTCACCAGACCTTGAGGCATCTTGACGGTCTCACCACCTGCTGTGCATCCCAGGAGTAACCGGCCCGCCCTCTTTGCCAAAGCCAATACTGGCCTCCTCCCATTACCACCTAATTCCAATAAAGTGTTTCCATTCTCAAGCTCTCCTTTCTGTCCAATCAGCATCTCCAGTTTCACGTTTGCCCTCATTCCCCACAGAGCTCTCCTCTTCCTGATCCTCTTTCTCTGGCTCGGGAGGTTCAGCTCCCCTCCCCACTGCGTGATTAGAAGGAACATTGCATTGTGTTATTCTACACAGAGCAGAGATGCAGAGCATTTCCTGTGAGCATAAATCTTAATTGCCATTCTTGCTATAAATCATAAATAACCCTAGCCCGAGTAACAACACACGTAAGAAGGAAGAAAGCCAGGCAGAACATAACAAAAGGGTATTAATTGATATCCAACCAGGTGTTCTATCTTGCTTCATTATCAATTTTATGAGAACAATTTTGCTTAATTGCTTCCTCTGGCATTGCAAATTCCATGTGAGGTGCATAGTTTAACTCTTCCTCGTCCAGACTGGAAAGAAAACGCTGATTTAGAAACCTGAAGCAATTCATCACAGCCAAAACATTCTCCCCAGGAAGAACATGGGACCTGCACTGGGTATGAATCCATGGTAGCTCAGAGTACTAACACGTAAATTTATGGGAGGAGAGGAAAAAAGGTGGCCGGACACTCTTGTAACCCAAAGTACTGCATCCTTTCAGAAAACTAAAAATTCAACTCCTTAGCATGTGAGTTATTATTCAAGTATGCCAACAAATCAATACTTCCCAAATTAAGTCCCATTAAACACTTCTCTGGGTGAATCTGGAACCTGTGCATTTGAAAGCTGGTCTTGGTAACCAACAGACTTAAAAAGTACTTCAGAGCAGAGCTCTCCCTGTGAGAGGGCAAAGCATACACGCAGGGTAAAAGCGCCCTGAGATTTTACAGTAAAAATATCTATTTAACTTTATCTGACCTGTGTTTTCAAAGCCTGTTTGGATGCCTGTTAGTTGCGAGTCATATCTCTTATGTTCCTTAGTACACCATTTACGAAATGCTAAACTACACACTGATGCTGTGGGTAGTTGCTACACATGGACGGGCTGGTTTCTATTTTGTTATTCTCCTTGGAAGATCTAGCCATTTGCCCCTCATTTTATTGACTGCATTTAGTCGCAGAGTATTTTGTTGTTTTTTTAACCTTGAAAATACAGTTTTGAAATACCAGTCTCTAGACTTAACCCCACCAACATATACTTCTATGGCATTCCTAGGCTATTCCTAGGCTATGAAACATAACGTGATGCCATCAGGTTTTTAGGACACATTTTTTTCCTGCTGTTGATATGGAAATCTTTCGGTCAGATGTCCATTATGATTGCATGTGTTTCATAATCAGTCGCTTCCTGGCATTTGAGGTGCCTTTAGTTCGATACTTCTCTCTTTTGAGGAACAGATCGCAAGTGAGGGCCGCAGTGAACGCATGGTGGAGCCCTCCAGCAACTGCCCTGCTGAAGGCCCCACTTCCCTTGCTCTCCCCCCTCTGTCAGCCCCGGTGAGGTCACACTGGCCTCCCCCTTCGCACCCGCTTCCTTCTCCATCTGGGACGGAGCACCAGGAATGAGACCCGTCAGGGTGTGGACACTCGAACCAGTCGCCTGTTTTCATTTTGCCCCTAAATGATTGGGGGTTGCTTTCTATTTAAAAAAACGACTTAAGCTGAGGTCCTTGGAAAGATGTAATGTTTTTCCCTAGACCAAGTCCGCATTAAAGAGGACTGTGTTGCACACAGAAGTCAGTTTTGAATAAGTGGAAACACATCGTTGAATAAGATGTTCTTTGCAAACTTCCTGCAGCTGATTGGAACCATTTATCTTGCTGTGATTTCACAGCACAAACATCATTGTGATTGTTTTATTAGTTCCTTGCTGATTAAGTGAAATATAATTGTGCTCTCTGGGGGGAAAAAAGGAGAAATTATGAAGTTAGTTGATTTTAAAAGCTGCCTAGGAACGTAAGCAGGGGGGTTGTTGGTCACCAGTGAAAGAAAATGTCGCGGTGGCCAGACCCAGGGCAGAACAGGGAAACGTTCGTTCTACGGAGGCACAAATGGTGCATTTGATGGGAGCTGTGACTGGACCCAGGTCTGTGGTCTGCTTGGGAGCTACAGCACAGGTCACTGTCGGCCATCTCAGAGGGGCGGCACATTGGGCAATTTTTAACTCCTGGCGTCCCCTCTGGTAAAACTTGGGGTTGGCCTAGATTGGAGCACAAATTCAGCCAAGAGCCAAGTTCAGCCAGATAGAATATTTCTGTTTGGTCTACGTGACGTTGTCCTGTAGGATGTTGGAAAGTTTATTTTCAGAAATTGCCAACATTTAAAATGTCAAAGATTCTGTTCAATCAAGATGAATGGTTCCATTTGAGAACCTGTACATTGTGCAGCACAGGACCTTATTCTCACTGTGGCCCTTTGCACTGTCCTCTCCCTGTCATTGGTGTCCCCACCACCCTCGGGGGTCTCTCACACAGAGACAAAATGCCAGTCACCAGTTATAGTCACGATGTGAGGCTATTTCCTAATGGTAATTTAGAAGTATTAAATAATTTGTGGTAGCCACATTGGTATGGGGAGTAAAATATTTGTTTCAAAAAAGAGACACAATATCTTTTTTGTAGACATAAAGAATATGTGTTTAATATACAAAAAAATAATATTTTATTTTTTATTTAAAAACCCATCCAACTTTGGCTGCCACCTTGGCTGCTGATGGCATTTCAGTGTGTGACCTTTAGTCTAGAGCAGGGGCTGGCAAACTATGGTCCACAGGCCAAATTCAGTGTACCACCGGTTTTCATAAATAAAGTTTTATTGGGTCACAGCCACGCCCATTCACTTGCATATAGTCCGTGGCTGCTTTCACATTTGCACTGCAGACTCGAGTAGTAGCAATGAAGGCTGTGTATCTCGCAAAGCCAAAAATATTTGTTATTTGACCCTTTGTAGAAAAAGTCTGCTAACTTTCAGTTTTAGCTCAGATGTGTGTACACCTTGGGAGTCGTCACCCCACCCCTCACAACAACAAAAAAGCTGAACGAACTGAAAATTGATGACTTTGTTAAGAGGCATCAGACCATTGAGGCCAACTGCCACTCTAAAATCTGGAGAGAGGCCCAAACAGAGAACAACAGTGAAGGTTATCTTACTGGGAACAGAGCGGGTAGGAACAGTTGAATGGTATTTGACAAATTGCTGACGGCTCAGTGAAAATGTCCTTGGGAGTCCCCATTTTTCCTGGAACCCCATTTTATCTCCAGGAACCTCCCCATGTTCTCACATGGAAAGCTGAGAAAAATCCCTTCTTGTCTTGAGTATGGGGAGTGGAAAAGTCACCATTTAAAATAATCCCAGTACATTGTCAATAATAAAGTTCTGGCTTCTGAGGCAAAGTACTTGACCAGCGCCTTATCTGACCTGGGAAAGAGCGATTAGTCTACTGCAGGCCCCTCTAGCTTTCCTCCTGTCTCACATAAAGGAAGGGAAAAAAAGCTTAGCAAAAATAAACAAACTACTTTGGAAGGTTACAACCCAGGGAGCGACTCAGTGGCACTAAACCTGAGATTTAGTCATAAAATTATGGACAGCTTCCTCTTGCCACACCTTACCGGCACAGCCACAGAAATCCAGAACAGCAGTAACGTGTTACAACTGAGAGAGTTGCCGGACACAGGCTCCAAGAAGGGATTCCTAGAGAAACACAAAGACCCCAGGAGAGAAAAATAAAAATAAAATAAGGAGACTGACGCCTCTGACACCTAGCGCTACATCCAACGTTAAATACAGCCCAGCTCCAACCACACTAAAACCTGATTATCTCAGTTCCCGTTACTCGATCTATCATGACTGTCTTTCAGCGAAAAATTATAGGGAATGAAAACAAGTGGAAATATCTACGAAAAGACAAAGCAAGGGTCAGAAGCAGACAAAGGTATGATACAGATGTTAGAATGATCAGGCTTTAACTTTAGAAGAACTATGGTGAATATGCTAAGGGCTCTAATGAAAAAGAGTAGACAACATGCAAGAAATGGTGGGTAATGTAAACAGAGGTAGAACTCTGAGGAAGAATCAAAAGGAAATGCTGGAAACCAAAAACAATGTAACAGGAATGAAGAACGCCTTCCACGGGCTCATTAGTAGACTGGACACAGCCAAGCAAGAATCATGGAGCTTGATGATATGTCAACAGAAACTTCTCACACTGAAATGCAAGGAGAAAAAGAAAAAGGAACAGAATATTCTATGCGGGAAAATTACACCAGGTGTAATGTATGCATGATGCAAATGCCCAAAATAGAAGAAAGAAAGAAAAAAACAGAACAAAAGAAACGTTTGGAAAACAACAGCTGAAAGTTTTCCAAAATTAACGACAGACACCAGATCACATATCCAAGAAGCTCAGAGAACACCAAGCAGGATAAATATCCAGAAATTGAACATCTAAGCATGTTATATTCAAACTGCAGAAACCAAAGTAAAACAGAAAATATTGTAAGAAACCAGAGGAAAAAAAAACACCTTACCTGTAAAGGAACACGGATAAGAATTTCATTGGACCTTTTGCTTCAAACCATGCAAGCAAGAGCGCAAAGTGAAATTGTATAATTTGTTAAAGAAAAAAATCAACTAACATTAGATCCTGTGTCAATGTAATGATTCTTCAAAAGTGGAGGACAAGTATTTTCTTTAAAGTTAAAAAAATTATTAATTTTAGAGGGAGAGAGGGAGGAAGAGAGAGAGAGAGAGAGAGAGAGAGACATCTATGTGAAAGAGAAACATTGGTTGGTTGCAACCCTACAGGCCCTGATTGGGAATTGAACCTACAACCTCGGTGTGTGCCCTGATCATCAATCGAACCCTTAACCTTTTGGTGTGTGAAACAATGCTCAACCAACTGAGCCACACTGGCAAGAGCACGAAGGACAAATATGTTCTTAAACCACCAAAGACTGAAGGAATTTATCACCAGATAGCCTGGTGACTTACCTGCTTGGGAAGAATGCTAACAGTTCTTCAGAGAGAGAAAAAATGACGTAAGTCAGAAGTTCAGATCTACATAAAAAGGAAGGGGCATTCTGGAAGGAATAAACGATGGTAAAATAAAATCTGCAAGAAAAAAATAGACCAATCCATTGTTAGAGAGACCTGAGCACCTCCTATCAGTGACTGACAGAGCGTCCTGGCAGAAGGTCAAGACTCAGCGGACATGAGCTGCACCGTGGAATTGCAGAATCCACTTGACCTTTGCAGGGAACTTCGGCAATGTCATGATGCGCGTTCTTCTGTAACTTTCAGAGGGTATTCACTGAGACCATACGCTGGGCCGTAAGACACACCTCAGCAAATTTAGAATCGTAGAAATCACACCAAATATGGCCTCACACTCCAATCAAATGGAACTGTAGTGGACTTAAATTTAATTCAGTGACAGAAAAATAGCTAGAAAATCTCTAAATATTTGAAGAACAAAAACACACTTCTAAACATAAAACAAGTCTCAAGGGAAAACTTAAAACCATTTGGAAATAAATGAAAATATAACATAAAAATGTATGGCATGAATTGGAAACATTTTTTCTACAGAAGCTTCTAACATGAAGGTACATGAGAAAAGGTGGACTCTCTAAAGTCAATCAGAATGCCTTCTACTTAGGAAACTGGAGGAAGAAAAATACCATATCAGCCTAAAGCAAGCAGAGGAAAGAAATAGGCATTAGAGAGAAACCAATTACATTGAAAGCAGGAGGCCAATAGGAAAAAAGTCGATAAAACTAAAGTCTAATTCTTTGAAAGATCATTCAAACTGGCGAAACTTCCCACTAAGTTATCAAGAAAAATGGCAAAGGCACAGATTGCTAATATCAGAAATGAAAGGGGGTCATCACTGATGACCCCGTGGACGTGAACATGATAACAGAGGCGTGTTCTGAGAGACACTGTGTGCACAGATTTGGTAACTTAGATGCAAGGAGCTAATTTCTTGGAGGATACAAACTACCAAAATTCACGCAAGGAGAAGTAGATCATCTGAATAATGCTGTATCTATTGGGGAAATCGACTTCAACAATCAGTGGCCCTCCACAAAAGGCAACAGTAGGTGTGGGTGGTTTCATCGGTGAGTTTTGCCAGCCGTTTGTGGAAGAAGTGGTACCATTGTCTACAATCTCTCCCTGAGAACAGAAGCAGAGGAAATACTTCCTGAGTCACCCTCTGAGACCAGTGATACCACAGCACAGGCCTGCCTCATGTCATTGCACTTTGCTTTACTGTGCTCACAGTTATTGCATATTTTTACAGATATAAGCATGAGACCAGCAAAAAGATTATGACTCGCTGAAGGCTCAACTGATGGTTAGCAATTTTAAGCAATAAAGTATTTTTAATGAAGGCATATACATTGTTTTATTTAGACATAATGCTATTTCACACTTAGTAGACTACAGTGTAGTGTAAACAGAACTTTTATATGCACTGGGAAACAAAAATTTTGTGTGACTTATTTAATTATGAAATGTGCTTTATCGTGGTGTCCTGGAACTACATCTGCAGTATGTCTGAGGTATGTCTGCACCAAAACCAGATTAAAGACATGACAAGAAAGGAAAACTACAGAACAACAAAACTACAGAGCAGAGACCTGGAATTCCTCAACAATACTAGGAGAACCAATCCAACAATGTATAAAAAGAATTAGACCCCGTGATCAAGTTGATTTATAATATTTCACATATCGAAAGCTGGTTCAGCATTTGAAAATCAATTAATATAATCCGTTACGGTAAGAGGCTACTGAAAAATAAGCATATGATCATAACAGTAGATGCAGTTGATGAAAACAACATCCATTTGCAATAAAAAAAAGCACTTAGCAAATTAGGAATGTGAGGTAACTTTCTTATCTTGATAAAAATGTCTACAAAAAATCTACAGCAAACCTCTGGGAACAAAGCAAGGATGCCGGCTTCCATCAGTCCTACTCATTATACTGGAAATTCTAGCTAATGCAATAAGATAAGACAAAGAAATAAAAGATATGTAGTTTGGGAAGAAAGAAATAAAAGTGTCTTTGTTCACATATGATATAATTGTCCATTTAAAAAATTCCAAGTAATTACTCTAACAAAATATGAACAGGGTTTATATGAAGAAAACTTTAATACTCTGATGAAAGAAATCAATGATCTATATAAATGGACAGATAGTCCTTATTAATGAATCATAAGATTCAATCTTGCTAAGATGTCAGTTCTTCCTAACTTGATCTATAGATTTCAATTCAATCCCAATAAAAAAAAATCCCAGCAAGTTACTGTTTGCATATCAATAAATTGAGTCTAAAGTTCATGTGGAAAATCAGAAGACCCAGAAAAGCCAACCCAATATTGTAGAAGAACAAAATTAGCACTACCTGACTTCAAGACCTCCAGGGACGGCAACAGTATGGAAGTGGCAAAAGAATTGTCAAATATATTGATGGAACAGAATAAGGAACCCATAAATACATCCATAAATAATACTCAACTGGTTTTTAACAAAGGGGCAAAGGCAATTTAATGGGAAAAGTAATCTTTTCAACAAGTGGTGCTGAACACATTTGGACACCCACATGTAAAAATATCAAACTAGACACATGAGTTAACAAAAATTTTACAAAAGTTACTTTCACAAAAATTAATCCAAAATGGATTCTAGAGTTAAATATGAAATGCAAAACTATACAACTTCTAGAAGTAAAATAGAAGAAAACCTAGGTGAGCCTGGATTTGGTTATGACTTTTTAGATAAAACCACAAAAGCATAATCCATGAAAGAAAAATTGGTATTACACTTCATTAAAAAGTTGTTCTCTGCCAAAGACACTGTTCAGAGCATCAGAAGACAAGCCACCAGCTGGGAGAAAATATTTGCGAAACAGACATATAGAAAGTTTTGCATCCAAAACATACAAAGAACCTTGAAAATTCAACACTGTTAAAACAATCCCATTTTAAAAACAGCAAACATATACATAGGTGGCAGATAGGCATATAAAAAGATGTTCAGCATGTGATAGCACTAGGAATTTGCAAACTAAAAAGATACCACTACATATCTATTAAAATGGCTAAAATTAAAAATCGAAACTGTACCCAATGCTGATAAGGATGTGAGGTGATGGAAACTTTCTTTCACTGCTGGTAGGACTATAAAATCGTAGAACTACTTTCATGGTATGTTGGCAGCTCCTTTCAAACCAAATGGAGTCTTCTTTATTATATAATCCATCAGTCATCGTTCCTAGGCGTTTACTCAAATGAGCTCAGTGTCCACACAAAACCCTGCACACAGATGTTCACAGAAATTTTATTTGTAATTGCTCCAAACCAGAAGCAGCCCCAGCATCCCTCACTTACTTAATGGTTAAGCATGTTGTAGTGTGTACATACAAAGAGCAGGAATATATTCTAATGTTTAAAACATGTGAATTCCATTTGGCTCTAAAAAAGTACCTCTGAAAGACTTTCCAGTCGGCCCTTCCGCTGCCGATCTGAGTCTTCTCCAGCTTATTAAAGACATTGTTAGGAGACACAAGCCCAGGCCATCGTGAGCTGAAGGAGTTTTTTCCCTGGCCTGCATAAATGGTGATTTCCCGTCTTTGTAGAATATCCTTACTGGTACCTGGACTTAGAAAACATCAGCACCCCTTGGAGAATAACCTCATTTTAAGGCTACTTCCTTGCACGAACATATAACATGTATGTATATAAAATTCAGGCTAAAATTACATTTAATGCTAAAGCTATATTGGCATAGTATCCCCTTCCTGGAAGGTATAGACCTTCTCCTTAAATGTGACACCTGTAGCAATGCTGAATGCCACTGGGCAGCGGGGCTGTGAGGTGGGGTCCTGGCTGAGCGAGGTGAGAGGAAAGCCCTGCGTTTTTCTTTGGCAATGATGTAATTTCCGGGGCAGCCAGCTCTCTCGGACGTCTGCTTCACAGATTTGCTGCCAGGATCCAACAAGCTGCTCCTAGGGAAATAGTTGGTCAGCTGTTAAACGACATCTAAATCCAAGGCACTTTTTTTCCTGGACCTACATACTGAGTCACTGCATACTGGGCACATGATTCAGGGGTTGCAATAGAAATTATTACATTAGCATTAACATGTCCTTTCCATTGCCACGAAACTTGCTTGGAATGACTCTAGAGCCTGTGCGTATTCGTGCTTCAGCAGCTAGCTCACTGGCTTTCGCCCGAATGCGTCTCAAACGGAGTTACACAGGGACCTCAACCCTGGCGTGCCCTTGGCTTCTCATGGCAGAACTGACACTTGCCTCCCGGGTGTCTCAAATGTGTAAAATACTGTAACCGAATGCAAGTTAAGGGATCTTTTCCTACTTGAATCAAATTCAGTAGATAAGTCCAAAGAGTCCGGAGGCTTTTAACAAATAGTATTTTATAAAAAACAACATGATGTGTGCATGAGCTCAGCTCTCCACTGTTGATGGTGGGTGTGGTCATTGCGGAGTCACCGGCCTCAGAGCCACATTCTCCTGGGCTTCAAAGTCACTTTCTCATTAGTGAAAAGGTCTGCGGCTTCCTTCCCGCCACCTTTATCGGGTCTCCCTGATGGAGATTTTAAAGCAATTATTAAAGGTGGTAATTAATGATGGGGAACTTCAAGAGGATTTTCTTTGCACGTGAACCCCATCTGCTAAAATCTTGACCCTGTGTCTGGGTTTTCTTTCGTTTGTGAACATCATCGGTGGAAATCCAGCTGTCAGCTGGTTCCCATGGAGGGAGGGCTCTGTACAGCACACTTTCTTTTCTCACCTGTGAGAAAGGTCATCCAGGGACCACCTTTCCCTTCAGGGGCAGGAGAGTGAAGGAACCAGACAGGAATCTCAAGTCCAAAGGCTTGAGGTTGAGCCGCTAGTCTGGTCCAGGCAGATGTTCGGGGGCCTCAGTCTTCTCTAGGGAGCAGTCCCCTCTTCTGCAACAAGACAGTCACTGGCCTGGAGCATGGCCGTGGCTCTTTTCCAAAGGCTTGTACTGCATCTCCAAACCCAGGGGACTTATCTCTTTACGTCACACTTCTGAAATTGAAGACAGTGTCAAAGAATTGGCAAAGTCAGAAAATTCTTTACATAAAGGGGATCTTGGAAGCCCTGGAGGATCATCCCACACTTTTCTCTGGTGCTGCGCAAGCCAGCGCTTTCTTGAAACTCTGCCCCTCTGTTTTCCCAGTCTGAGT
Source organism: Macrotus californicus (assembly GCA_007922815.1). NCBI lineage: Eukaryota > Metazoa > Chordata > Mammalia > Chiroptera > Phyllostomidae > Macrotus > Macrotus californicus. The sequence continues at coordinate 51,090 of VMDR010004163.1, forward strand.
CCTCTCTCCCCTCCCTGGCTGCCTCTCTTGTCAGCCCATCTTCTCACCCCGCGACCTGCAGAGGGCACACTCCCGATGCGCCACACAGCTCTGGCCTTATGTACTTATTGTCTGCATAAGGGACGTCCTTGAGGACAGGGACCTGTTACTGCTTCGCTCACTGCTTCTGGGTCCCCAGAACCCAAAGACACAGTCAAATTACACAGGACGAACGATGGTGGGTGGCTGGTCTGTGGTCGCTGCCCTGTCTTCCGAAAGGTCGTCTGCAGTTCATCTTCCAGAGGCCAAGGGGAAGAGGGGCTAGAAGAATGCTGGCCCCACCCAGGGTGGTGCCGACTCGGACCAGACAGCCGCCCTCTCAGGTGTCTCCTCATCTGAGAAATGAGGCTGGTGGTACGCGTGCGGAACTCTCATGCCTGCGATAATGTCCAAGTCATCTGAAGAAGATGTGGTGCACATCTACAACGGAAAACCACTCAGCCTTAAGAAAAGGTGAAATACTGTCATTTGCAACAGCATGGATGAACCTTGAGAATATTGTGCTAAGGGAAATAACTCAATCAGAATATGATTTCACTCGTATGTGGGATGCAGACCTGAAACTCATAGACACAGACAACAGATGGCGGTTACCAGCGGGAAGCGGGTGGGGAAGTGGTAAAAGGGAACGGGGGCCAAATATAGGGCGACAGAAGATGATTTGACTTTGGGTGGTGGGCACACAATGCAATATACAGATCATGTATCATAGGAATGTATTCTTGAAACCTATATAATGTTGCTGACCAATGTTACCCCAATGAATTTAATTAAAAAAAGAAAAAAAAACATCATCTGAAAGAAGGAAGATGCCAGGTATACTCTCTCATTAGTTTTTCAGTGTTTTTTTTTCAACTCTGAGACATGATTTGTTCAAGCTGCTATTACTGTTATTACTAGCCATACCTCCCACTGATGGGTCACTATCCCAGTAGTGTACCGAGCCTTTTAAATATGTTGTGTCACTTGCTCCTCCCAGTGACTCGGTGAAGTCGGGGTGTCATTCCCCCACTTTATATGTGAGGAATCTGTAGTCAGAGAGTTGTGTTAACCTCCCTGGTGTCCGCACAGGTGGCAGAGAGGCAGAGTGAGGGTTTGGCCCCAGGTCTCAGTGCACGGGGTGGGAGCCTGTGGCAACTCCAGGAAGGGTCTGTGTGCCACGCGGGGTGAGCAAAGTGGACCTGAGGCTGGAGCACGAAATAGGGGGTAGTAGAAACTCACATTTTTCAAAGTGTCATGGTCCACATTGTGTTAACAGTTTATATTTATACACTTGTATGTAAGCTGCAGACTCAGTGTAGGAATCTAGACCTTTGACTCCAGGCTTGGTCTTTCCTTTGGGTACGAAAAATGTTTCATTCTGGGTCTATTTCTTGGGCACACTGAGGCTTCAGATCAAGCATGTGGGCTCCCTTATGAAATGGCAGAAATCGCCTGGCAGCCCCTGTGAATACAGCTCTGGAGGAGAGGGCTTACATGTTCAGAAATTTGTTTGCCTCCTTAAAGGAATCAGTGGGGGGAGGGAATGGGGTGTGCTAGTTTTCTAATGGTGGATTGAAAAATAGAGCCAGTTTGTTTGTATAGAATTTTTGGCTCTATTATCCAACCATAAGCCACCAGAAGATGAAAGAATATAATACAGGTTGGGGCAAAGTAGCTGGTTCCTATGAAAAATAACGTAGTGATTAAGAAATAACGACGCCAGAATATACTCTGCTCCACATCCTCACACCTGTAAGCGCACTTCTGCCCGACCCCGCATAGCTATTATTTTTGTACAGCTCCTTTCCAGCAGTTTAGTGACGAGAATGGTTTTGCTTGCAGTTGCTACCCGGCGAACCCTGCACTGCATCATTCACTCACACTTGATAATGTTATTTCCATCACTGAAGATGATTTAAAAAGTTACCAGCTTATTTCTCTTTCCTTAAATGGGATACCTAATATCTTTTCTTTTATCCTCACCTTAAGTCATGTTTTTCATTGCTTTCAGAGAGAGAAGAAGGGAGGAATGGAGGGAGGGAAGTGGAGGGAGAGAGAGAGAAACATAGATTGGTTGCCTTCTTGGGTATGTATGCTGACAACCGGGGATCGAACCCGCGACACTTTGGTCTAGAGGACTGTGCCCTAAGCATCTGAGCCATGCCAACCAGGGTGGGATATCTTATGTCTTTAAAGATACTTTATATCTTTTCATTTTGTTTTTTGGGAAATGTGCATGAAATATTAGTTGTACTGTATTAGCTACCAAAATATAGAAATCAGATTTTGGAGGGAGAGCTGCAGGATAATCAATGGTTCTTTATTGATTATTTCCATGAAAAATCTGACTTATTGCTAGATTACAATTTTGTTTGAAATCATCGTTATTTTTGCGGTCTCTGAAAGGGCTATGCTGGCAGGCTCTGATTTGTCACATGAAATGACTTGCTCAGATTTCCTCTTGTCCCTGTAAATACAGCTTGGTTCCTAATTATTAAGATGGGAAATTTGGCTCTTGAAAATAACTCTACAGGATAATGATAATTGGGATTTCTTTTTCTTCGCATAAATGATTTTACTTTTTTTTCCATGAGAATAAAGTTCTTCTTTTCCCTCAGTCACAATAATTTCCTTTGTTCTTGTTCAGTTAGTTTTCTTGTTCAACATTTTTCTTTCACATGTGGAGGAGCACAAATTGAATAGCTTACCTAGGGGGGGAAATTCTATGTCTTTTCTTTTGTCTACATCATGGGAAAATGAAAGACTAGAATATTTATGAGCATTCTATACTATAATTACATATTTTAAATTATCATTATTTATTCCTTTGCTAGTCAGTCATTTCTATCAGTCTTTTTTTTTTTTTGGAATCTGCAGTAAAAACAAAGATAAGGATAATCTGCATGATTTCAACACGTAGACCCTATTGCTCAAAAACACAACCATGTCTCTATAATTTTTTCCTGTCATTATTAGCTGAAACTTATGACATGCACTAGTGCTTATAAAAGCTTTTATCATCCAGGTCTCTTTTTGAGATTAATTACAAGTTTATCCCTCCTACTTAGAGATGTTGATCTTACTTAGCCAAGTGACATTCACAAAGTACCTCCTCCTGAACATGTGATAATATATATCAGGGGGTCATGGGATGCAGTAAAAGTGGACTTTGGAGCCAGCTGTGGGGCCAGCCCAGGTCCCTGGGAATAAGCCCTGGAGTGTATGGATCAGGAATGATGGGAGGATGAGCCTGACAGCTGTACCTCATGTCACTCGCTCACCAGGCAGAAGGACAAGGGACAGGCTTTGTCAGTGCTCTGTTTCCAAATGCTGAGCAGGAGCCTGCATTGTAGATTCTCCTTGTACCAAGTTGGCGAAGTCCTGTGTGCATGGAACACCTGCATCTCACGGAATGGAACCAGGTGGAACGAGGTGAAGTCCTAACCCTGGGGACAGCGCTGTGCCAGGAGAAGCTCTCTGAGCTGGAGAATCGCACAAGGGACTGTCGGCAGTGACTAAAACACAGATTCACCAGGCGGGCATGGGGCTTTGATCTCCCCCCAACCCACTGAGACAGCGGCAGTTTCATGGGAACGTGACAAGGACTTCCTGAGCCAGATGCAGATGGATGTTCCACTTGCAGGTTCAGCTCAAGCCTGCAGAGTTTGCGAGTGCATGGAAAGGAAACCCTGGCTTGTAAATCAGAAAAAGTTGATTTTTACAGAATATTTCAATTTGAACGGGCTAAAAGTTAAATTACATGCATTAAAAACTTTAAGTTCTTATGTAGCGGATGCTTCTTGTGAGATTTAAATGATAGACATGTGGTCAGGAGAGATAACGGTACTCGGAGTGTTTCCCGGAGTTTGGAAGGACTTACGGAGCGGCAAGTGGAGTCCTTTGTGGTGGAGACTGTGCATTCTCACTCCTGCAGTAGTGCGGGCTGTTATGGGCTGCACATCCTCTTTCCTTCTTTAATTAACGCCAATAAATTCAATTAAAAAACAAAACAGGACAGACACTTATCACCAGAAAATCCTCGTGTAAGTAGACCCACGCAGTTCAAACCCGTGTGGTTCGATGGTCAGCTGTCCTCTAACAGTGTGCTTCCATTTCTAAATAATGACTTTAATCATGAATAAGGGTATCTAAATAAAAGAAAATAGTGTATAAAACTTAATAAACCAGGAAACATTTCCTAACATGGCAAACATGTTATAATGACTGTATACTTGTGAATGCCTTGTTCAAATATCAGTGTGTAAATCAACACCTTTATAGGGAAATATATGTAGCTGTGAGTTATAGCACGGACTTTGCCATGAAAAATTACGTGCTTTGGGCTCAGACATGGCCCTAGTTTTCTGGTCAAAAAAACATGGAGATAAAAATTAGGTGATTTCAAAGTACCATATTTTGCCGTATGTAATGAACACATTCTGCCTAAATTTTTGAAGGAAAAATAAGGATGCACATTATACATGGAGATTAGTGCTAAAACATGGGTGCGCATTATACACGGCAAAGTACAGGTGATTTTTAGGGAAAAGCCTGCTGTCTGTGACCTTTTCCGCGTCTTCTCCAAGGGCTCCTTGTCTCCTTGAGGAGCTTATCACAGGTGTTATTATTAATTTGCTCCTAAAGCTATCATTCTCCTTTTAGTGTGAGTTGTTATTTAGGTTTTAGTGTTTTTCTTCAGTACAATGATTTTACTAGACTGTTTTTTAATTTTTAGAAAGGAGTCTGCCCTTCAGTGGACCCTTTGCATCTCTTGTCTGCTCTTCTTAATTTTCGGGTGATGGGATGAGTGCTGGGTTTTTCTTCTGAGATGCCACGGAATGTGGTTGCGACCCCCGGTGTCATCTGTGCTGCCATTGGAAGTCCAGTCTTGCCCTGGGGTTCAATGTTATGATTTTGGGATTGGAGCAGGGCATTCGTAGGGACCGAGATTCTCCTAGAAACAAGCTGAAGATCACGGAGGCATTGAGGGACAGTGCCCCTTTCTTCAGTGCTCAGGGAATGTTTCCAGGAATGTTGGGGTGCAGGCATGGACCTCTGTCTATACCTCTCCTGTCTTCTGGGCACATATCTACCACTGTGTCACCAGAAACACCTCGCTGCCTGCAAAGGTGTGTGTGGCTGTGACCACCACCCAGAAACCGGTCAGAAAGGCAGGCCTGCAGGCCCCGCCCAGACCTCCTGAATCAGAGTCCCCATTTCACAAATCCCAGGGGATGGCCACACACACCCAGGTTTCAGAAGTGCTGGTGAAAACGCAAACACCCTGTCCTTCACATTGACCCTGGGCCGGAGCTTCTGAGAGCTCCCTCCGGGACACAGCTTTTTCATTGTCCTTAGTCCCCTCTGCCTGTGGGACATCAGACCATTAAACGTGCCACTTTCTCTATCAGCCACTTCTGATGAGAGGTGCATGGGGTCGTTTTCCTGTTGGCACGACACAAGGAACAAGAAACCCCCTCTGAAGTCATCTGGGTTTCTGCTATTGTATTAATACACTGGAAAAACCCCTGTAGACATATTAATACTCATAATTTTTCAATATATGTCCCGATTTCAGTAAAAAAAAAGGAAAGAAGTCTTTAAATACTGAATTTTACTTCCTTTGAGTCGCTTCTTTCTTACAAAGCTCAGCGTGACACCCATGGTCACATTCTGAGATGCAGCCACTCAGTTTGAACGCAGTCTGCAGACTCAAAGGCCTGGCCTCACTCTCCCAAACGCTGTCCCCCTGCAGAGTGTGCGTCATCCCCAGGCCACTAGGTCACCTTCAAGAATGGAACAGAGGTGGGACGATGATGTGATGAGAACACTGGAGACTTTTGTTTTTTGAAGCTGGTGACTTTCTTTCACAATTGGGATTGGGGTGATTTTGTTTTTCTTTTATTTTTAAATCTTTGTTGTATTTTTTTCCAGTACCATTTAGTCCCCGTTTACCCCCCTCCCCCCAGCAATCACCACACTATTGTCCCTGTCCGTGAGTCCTTTTCCCTTCTTCTGCATGTAAGACCTTTGTTCCCTAAGGACCATGTTCATGGGTCATGTGACAGTACACGGCGCAAGGCAATCAGGACCGAGTCAGTTCCCATTTCTGGGATTTAGTTCCAGCATCCGGAACACCAGTTGATGTACCGGAATGCTCTACATTCTGCCTTCCAGGTGCTGCAGGAGAGCTCATCCTTTACGCACACACCTTCAGCATCCTTCTGACATTATCTGATTAGTTATTGGTTTCATTGAATATTTTGGAAAGACTCAAGGAGATTTTTTTAGGTCAAAAGGGAATTCACATGAAAAAAAAATTAGAATATATTCTCATCTTTGTATTTTTCTACTTTCTCCTGCCCTTTCCTCTGGTTGTTCCCCTCTGAGGATACTCAGAGTTGCGGTGATGTTGGGAAGAGGCTGTGGGGGGGCAGTATAAAGGAGGGCAGGGGAGGCACCCATATTCCCTTCACCACTCCTGCCCAGAAGCATGTTTGCATCTGTGGGTTCATTTGTGGCCTTTAGTTGTGAAAGCTGATAAGCCATGAATGCAAGTCTCTGGCTGATGAGTGACCCAACATCAAATCAATGGAAATCAAACCCAGCCTGGACCTGATGATAATATTGACCTCAACCTAGAAACCGGCGAATGCTTTGGATGGTACAATGTGTGCTTGGCCCAAACAGCCTTCTGTGTTGCTGGCAAGGCCCGTAAATTCCATTGCTTTCCTTTTGTAAAGTGGGTCTCTTGGAAAGTACAGTGGTGGTTTGTTTTATAGACATTCTTTCCTGATTCCGTCTGGCACTTGTCTGAATTCTTAAGCAGTCTGTCTTCAATAGTTCATATATAGTCAGTTGTCCTTAGTCTGGTTTTCTTTTATTGCTTTCTGAGATTTGGAGGTCAGTTTAATTCAATTTTCTCATCTAGTTATGACTTTAATAGTTTGTTCCAACTATTGCATTGCTTCCCCATTGCTCAAGTGTCAGTGGGCAGTCTGTATGAAGCTGGGCTCCTTGGTTTCCTTGAGGACAGGCACTCTAGGTTATACCTGTGTTCTGTCTGGCCCAGGGTATAGGGTCTGCTCCCTTGTGCCCTCTCCCAAATCTAGAATATTTTGTTCTACACACTGACATTTTGCTTCTCATTAGGCAATGTTCAGAACCTCATTTCGACTTCTAGTAAATATTTATGAGTAAGGCCATATGTTATCTAACCAGAGTTTCATTTTCTCTGGATCTTATCGCCATGTGCCTGGGACATGTACCGAATCACAATGACTGGAAATCCCTTAAATATTTATTAAGTGCCCTGCTATCTATTTCTCCACATTGCTCTCTGTCCTCCTCCAACAAATGGTGTATTTTAAAAACACTTCCTGGGAATTGTTACAGAGGTTGTATGTTTGCTACATGTATGTTTATGACATACAATCTATGAGTGTTTTATATTTGTTCTTGCTTCTTTTTGCTGGGACTGTTATCTTTCTGAATTGTGGTGTGTGTGTGTGTGTGTGTGTGTGTGTGTGTAACAGAGAAAGAGAGAGAGACAGAGAGGGAGGGAGGGAGAGAATGAGAATGTATTTCTTCATGTGTTTTTTTCCATTTTGGAGCTAAAAGAAAATAAAATAGCTACAACCTGAAAGTCGCAGTGGAAACAGTTGATATAGGTACTTTACGATTTGTGCCTTTTGAATAAGATTCTCATTATTTCAACACAGTTGTGCATCTCTTCTTGCTGCTGTCTGATGGGAAGATCTGGATTGAGACATGAAATCAGCTACTGGGATCTACACTCAGAGTGAATTTATGAATGAACTACTTTGTGGGGGTTTTTATTACGTACGTCCAGTTCCCAGGACTAGGTAGCCCCAAGGAGGGCTTAATTGGTTACTGTTAGATACTGGACTTTAGGACTCTAACCCTAAACCACAGCATGGCATGTGTGTAAAGTAATTACCTGTGACTCAGACACACTTCACTAGTATTTGCTAATCTCACCAGCATATGGGACCAGGGAATTAAAAACAAGAAGCAGCTCAAATAAATTACATTTTACAGGATCCTTAGAGGATTAATATGTGACTCTGGAACTGAAAATATGTTTGAGTTTCTTGTTTATGTTCTTTAAAGAAAAAACTGAAAGGAATAAATTCTGACATGAAGATGTTGCTAAGCTTTAAAAGAGAGTAAGAATAAACTAGTATAAGCTATGAATTAGCAACTTCAGTGCCTTTTCATGTGTTTCTGGGTAAGGCCTACATGTTCAGATGCTAGTAGACCATGGAAGGCGTGGGTGCCCAGTGGGCCCCCCACAACCATGGGAAAATATCCTGTGCCAGGCTGACAAGGGTGAAGGGAAGCCTGTGTGGTGACCTGACACTTCCCTGCATCTCTCTCCACGTCCCAACCCCCCACACTCACACTGGGGAGAGCCAGTGGAAGTTGCTGCAGTTTTAGGATTATGCTTTTTGGATTGAGACAAACCTGAGTTTGCAGCCCAGCTTCCCCACCAAGTAGCTGAGCAGACGTGGATGTGCTGTCTGACAGTCCTGAGCCTCTGTTTCCTCACCTGTAAAACAGGGACGATGGTCCTCACCCTCAGTGCTGGAGGATAAAGATGTAAAACGGTGTGGTGTGGCCGCTTCTGGCTCAGTGTTTGACCCGGAGCCCTGTAAACTCAGAGAGGTGTGCAAGCAGCAGCAACACCTGGGACTGGCCAGAGGTGACCTCTGGGTGTCAACACCAAACCTAGACTCCCCGCCCCTGCAGGATGCTTCCTGAGCACCTGTGAGAGGGGCCGAAGTGTCACGTTCTTCCTCTGAAGGGCTCTCTCTGACTTAACGGGACTGCTGCACTTCCCCCGCAGCGGTGTCTCCTCTTCATTCCCAGCTGCCATGTGAGCCTTGCTGAAACATTTTTTCCTATAGCACTCTTTTTAAAAATACATAACTTTTGTGTTTTTTTAATCTCTTGTTTTACACTTTATATCTCCCTTCTATTTTTTTGAGTTTACTTCATTCTTCTGGCTTATAAAGTTGAATGTTAACTACTTTGTTTCCAGTCTTTCTGCCTCTTAAGAGAAGCACATTTAAAGCTATAAATTTCTCTAATGAATACTACAGCTTCACTCCCTGAAATATATTTTAAATACATTGTAGTTTGTTTTTAATAGGCCACTTGCCCATTTACATTTCCTTGGATTTCTGATATATTTGGTATTTTTCATTCATCACGCTTTGTCATTGAGTCTTCTCCTGCCCTATGGAACATCCCTCCTGCCCTTCAGATTGCCAGCGTTTGCCTTATTTCTTCTACTGGTGTTGAATTCACAAGTTCTACCTCAATTATTTGTTGTTAACCTAATGACTTCACCACCAAACTTCACTTACAAAGTTTAAAGTTAGTGAGCATATTTATCCTTCTTCTGAACTTGACTCCCTTAATCCTTGTCTCTTTCTTCTACTTTCCATGTTGTTTTTTTCTAGAATTTCAACTCTACCTTATTTTTAACACCCCCATTAGTCTTTCTAAAGCTAACACTTATTTAGATTTACTGCCCTATTCTAGCATTCTATTCATTATTACTTCTAACAAGATGACCTGAATAGTTGAGATCTGTTGTGGCATGGACCCTCACCAGTCGAGGCAGAGGCTTGTCTAGTCAGGATGGGCCTGGCTGGGCACACTGGGCACGCTGGGCACAGCAGCCAAAGGCCCACTGTTACTGCAGGACTCCTTTCCTTCTTGCTGAAGTATGACCTTCAATAGTTTCTTCAGCGAAGATCTGAGACTAGTAAGTTCTCTCATTCTTTTTATGCCTCAAAAGATTTTTGATGTGCTTTATTCGGGGCTGATAATATAGCTGGGTATAAAAAAATCTATATTGACATTTACTTTCCTTGAGAACTGTTGTGATATCTTATTATTTTCTCACGTATTATATTGCTTATAAGCAGTTGGCTGTCAACTTATTTGTCTCTACCTTGCTAGTAATCTGCCTTTTTCTCTGATGCTGTGAAGGTCTATCATTTTATAGAGTCAAGCCATTAATTTCTAAAAATATTGAATTCAGCTTAGCTTGAAACATTTCTGGAATCTGAAGATTCATGTTGTTCATAAATTCTGGAATTCTGGTTTTATCTCTTCAAATTACTGTCTCTCTCATTGTCTTCTTCTAGGATTCCTATTACAAATGCTTTGGATTTTGTTATTCTGTTCTCTATTTGTTTTAATTTCTTTTTCATAGTGTTCAACACTACCTCTCTTTGTTGCACTTTGGGCAATTTCATCATATCTCATATCAATTTTTTAATTTACTGTTCCTTTCTCTTCTATGTCTAGTCTGAAGTTTTGTGTTTGTTTTGAGTTTAGTTTCTGAGGATTCTACGATTCTGCTGTCATGTTGCATCACACTGTGGTCATTGGTCTAAGTGAGAATCCCACCCCCTTTGTTCTGTTTACTTCCTTTTATTTCCATTGTCCAGTCCCTTGGGACTTCCCCCATCATTTGAAATGTGCTAATGTGTTTAAATTTTATCTTTTTTGTATGTATTTTTGTACATTGTGTATTGTTTTGTGCAAATGGTGGTTTAAATTTACATGTTCAAATGATGTCATTCATTGTTGTATTTTCATCAGTCCTACGTGTTTGGGATTTTTTCCATGCCGCTGTGTGTAAATTGGATTTCTTGTACTTTACAGTTACATTGTACTCTGTGGTTTGTCAACACCACATTTTATTTCTCTACCTCCCCAGAAATGGACACACAGATTATCTTTAAGATCCCACCAACATAAATATGACTACACCGAATGTCCTTATATTTGTCTTTTCCTAGACCTGTGTCAGCGTTCCTTTGGGAGATACGCACAGAAGGATTTGATTACATATTACCAAATTGCGTTGCATCATGGCTGCTTTAGCCTTCTCCCTATTTACAAGGCATGAGGGTTCCTGTACTCTTATATTCTCACCAACCCTTAGAAATACCTGGTTTTCTAATTTGTGGTAAATGAAAAGCCATAAAGCATTTCACTGTTTTAATTCTTATTTTTTTTATTACAAACTAATCTCAGGATTTCTATATCCATTTTAACCAATGGGTTCTCTTTTCTAAAAATTGCTCATTCATATCTTTTGCTCTATTGCTATTGGGGTTTCTGCCTTATTCTTTTGGGTTCTCAGGAGTTCTACATATGTTTAAAAAATTAAGTTTTGTTGATTTTAGACAGCCCACATATCTTCTCCTATCAGCCACCGTTTTAACTTCGTTCTTGGTCTCTCACATTAAACAGAAGTTCATAGTTTTTCTTAGTTGATTTTTACATTATCATTTATATACAATAAAGAGTACTGGTTTCAGCTTAACATGTTTTGTCATTTGAGTATACTCTTATTAACACCACTCAAAACAAGATGTAGAACATGGCAATGAACTATAAGCACAGAAAATCCCCTTGTGCCCGCTGCTAGTCAGTGTCCAAGCCCTCAGCCCCAAAATGCATCTCCTTTCTGACTTCTGTCAACACAGAGCAGTTTTTACCTATTTCTGGTTTATAGAAACAAACTCATGCTGTATGCATTCTTCGGTGCCTGGCTTCTGTTTCTCAATCTAATACTTCAGAGAGCCACACATGTTGCAGCTTGAGAAGTTTGGGCCTTCATTTAAAAGGAAAATTTCCATTCTCCTGTTGTCAGACTTTTGGGCTGTTTCCAGTGTTTGACTAATATGAGAAAGGTTGGCATGGATATTTCCAAATATTTATTTTGAAAGCTCTTATTATTGATTTTAATGTTAATACCATTTTTGTCAGATAACATACTTTGTATGAATTATTATGATTTGAGGTTTTTTTAAATGTTCAAGAATATGATTTATCTTAGTGAATGTTTAATGCCCTCTTGGCAAGAATCTGTATGTGCAATTTTTCAGTGGAGTGATATAAATGCTAAATATGTTGAATTGGTTGGAAGTAT
>VMDR010004164.1:0-63063 GCA_007922815.1 Macrotus californicus
CAACAGCATGTTAAGTGCTTATTCTTGCTTAAGCATCTCACCTAAAATACATCTTATACATAAAAGTGTTTTAATTCAATATTAGTTAAGTGCTAACTTCATTAAAGCTTTGAAAAGTGCAATCATATAAGCTAGTGTACTAAAGTCACTGTCCTGAGCAACGGTAATCACAGGCAGTGTATCTAGTGTAGTCAATACGCAGCGTGCAAACTTAGTGTTGGGCATCATGAATGTAACTGCTTACAGTAGTAATTCCACTATGCAACTGTTGTGTGTCACACGTACATTTTAAATACAGTACTTGAATTTCTAACAAAGTTCTATTTGCTTTGGGGCATTTTAAATTGGGATATGAATTTACCAAAGTAAACGATAACACTACAATAAAAAAATGGAAACAGGAACTCTAAATCTGCATTGCGTTGTGTCTGAGTTGTGTGGAGTTTAATTTTTCCAATATGGTTAGCTCACCTGGGGAATGAAGAAAATTCTAACCGTGGATGACAGAGAAACTTTTATACTTTTTTAACAGAAGAAAAATTAAGAATGGTTTAGTCTAATAAAAAATCAAAATCATTCCATGATCCTGTAAGAGGAACCACCACATGCAAAATACTTACTCTGCTGCTCACACTGTACCCAGCATACGTGTACATAATTCGTAATCCTCACACCAGTCCTACAAGGTCTACGACATTATCCTCGTTTTATAGAAGTTACTCTTTCCCAGTGAGTTACCCAATTTGAGCTGTTCTACCATGATAGTTTTTAAAGTACAAAAATGTTCTTTAGAGTCAAAAATGCATGAATTAATTTAAAATTTTCAAATGGAAACATTACCGTACATGAGCCAAAATTAAACTTTAAATAATATGCCTAGACACATTAAATCATCAACATACGAAACCGTTTAAAAGTTTGTGCACAGGTGGACCTTGGTTCTGTGCTTACAAGTTATGGCCAGCATGTAGACACACTACAAATGAACACTTTGAAATAAGGTACATGCACAAATCAGTACAAGCCTTTTCCAGTTTGCCTCACGCACGGGCCAGAGGTGTCCAACCGACGGCCCGCAGGCTGCGTGTGTGACCCAGGATGGCTAGGAATGCGGCCCAACACAAAATCATAAATCTACTCAAAACCTTTTTTTGCTCATCGGTTTTTGTTAGTGTTTGTGTATTTAATGTGTGGCCCAAGACAACTCTTCTTCCAATGTGGGCCAGAGATGCCAAAAGTTTGGACACCCCTGCCTCTTTTTAGCCACATTATCCCTGTAGCAACCATACATCTCTGCCCTTGTAGCTGAAAGCAGCTGTAAATAACATGTAAATAACAGGCTTGAGTATGTTTGAATAAAACTCCAAAAAGAGGAGGCAGCCAGGATCTGGCTTACAGTTACACTGGCCGACTCCTGCCCTAGACCCTCAAATCAGGTCTGTGAATGACAGATCACACCCCAGATTCTGCAGGACCACCCTGTTTTCAAACACTGTCACACTTTTCCACACCACGTGCCAACACTCACATCCCAAATCTTCAAGGGATTGAAAGGCGATTCAGAAGGCTGTAGAAACAAACCATACTTTGTCCAATTGTGTAAAACAGTGTGAATCGCTGTCCTGGAAATCGGCTGGCCTTCAGTATTTCACAGCTATCTAGCAATGGAAACTGAATTCGCATAATTTCTTCTGCTTCCACAGAAACAGCCTGTTTCACCGTGTTGCCTATAACCAGACTTTGCTAAGCCATTTAGCTCAGGCAGAGTTCTGTCCTCCCTTGCCCTATTTTAAGAAAAAAAAATTATTTAAAAAAACTCTATTAGAACATACTACACACAAATTGTATGGCTCAGTGGTTGGTCCAAAATCTTGGGTCATAGGCTTTTTCTGAAAATCCGTTAAACTACTAACCCTCTATCTTGGGGAAAAAAGCACAGATGTGTACAGTTTTGAAGGTTCATAGACTTTCTAGAGCCTACTCATGAACTACTAGGTGGCCAAGGGGTACAGGTTTTGCCTTGGCCTCTCCCATTATCTCCTTTTTCTTCTTCCTTCCAAGTCATGGTTCTCCTTATACCCCCCAATTCTGTCTCCCTCCCCAGCTTCCTCCCACAGAACTATGGAAAGAAATCAAAGACCTGGGCTTGAATCCCAGCTTAATCACTCACTAGTTTTGGCTTCCCTTGTTTGGGGGGAAGAAGAACTTCAAAAAGTATGAATAGGGCCCTGGCAAGTGTGGCTTAGTGTGTTGGAGTGCTGTCCATGAACAGAAAGGTTGTAGTTTTGATCCCCACACATACTAGGGTGCAGGTTCCATCTCTGGTCTGGGCACATACTGGAGGCAACCAATCAATGTTTCTCTCTCTCTCTTAAAAAAAAAAAAAAAAAAGCAATGAAAAATGTCCTCGGAAGATGATAAAAACAAAAAAACAAAAAAACAGTAGGTGTAGGGTGAGAGAGGAAAGCAGGCCAAGTTCCTGGATCTTACTGACAGAAAGACAACTACTTGTGCCTAAGACCATCTCTGGGGTTTACTACTAACTACTAGGCCCCTGTGAAGGCTCCCAACAACCTCCATAGTTACCAGGGTTTAAAAAGTCATATTAACAGTGTATCCCATATTTTCTGGGATTAATCACCATTCTAAGTCTGTCCTGTGGTCTCCAGAAATATTCCCACGCATACAAGATCTTATGTCCTGAGTTGGCTTTGAGGGAAAAAAACAACTTAGTGTAAGTAGAGTCTATCTTACTGAATTATTTCATTCTTCAGTATTAATTTCCTCAAGACCAGGAAAGAGATACTTTTTTCTGTTATATTTTGCCTATCTTCTTCCTTTCTTAACTTTGCAAATCTTCAGGAGTGGAGAAAGAACCAAATGGAGAAAACAAGATAACCATTTACTCATTCACAGATGCTGAGCACCTGAATGCACATGCACTAGAGGCCAGAAGTCCCCAACCTCAAGGAGCTCTCTTTCAGATAAGCTGAAAAAGAAAACAAAATAAGCACATAATAGGTATAGAACAATAGGTGGTGATAGTGCTACAGAGAAAGAACAAAGGACAGGCCATAAATAGAGTAGAGGTTGGGGAATGAGTTGCAATTTTAACCCGGTCTGGAAAGACCAACTGAGGTGATGCATGAATAAAGATCAGGAAGTGAGGATGTATCCCTGTTGAATTCCCTCCTTTCTTTTTCCACCACTTTTGTGCCCCGATTTCCCACTGCAGCGTGCTTTGTTCCTAACATCCAGCACCTGCAGTTCTTTTTCAGACCACCACCTAGAGATGACACAGCAGAGCTTGTGCCCTAGCAGGCCACTTGCCCATCCCCTCCACCATCATCCCAAAGGCAGGAAGAAACCAACTGGATTTGCTGGATAAGGCCAGAGAAAGAAGGTACCAGGGTCTCTGCTGAAGCCCGCGTGTATCTTATATTAATCTTTTACATGTGTCTGATGCTTTTATATATATTTTTAAGATTTTATTTATTTATTTTTAGAGAGAGGGGAAAGGAGGGAGAAAGAGGCGAGAAACATCAATGTGTGGGTTGCCTCTCGCACACCCCCTGCTGGGGACCTGGCTGGCAACCCAGGCATGTGCCCTGACTGGGAATTGAACCAGTGACCCTTTGGTTAGCGCAGGATGGCTCTCAATCCACTGAGCCACACCAGCCAGGGCTGATGCTTTTATATATTTTTTTAAAAAGCAATTCCATGTATATTATCTCAAGCACTGCTCAGGATTGCCTGTTATCATTTGATGACCTCCTGTCTTTCTCTTCAATTTCAATAATCTCTATTCATGCCTATAAAAAGATTGGAGGTGGAAGACTTGGACAGAGTGTCACTTGTCCCAGGCTTTACCGCCTTCTAGAGATGCCCTAGTAACTGCAGGCACCCCGCCCCCCTTCCCAGATGACGGCTAAGAGCAGCCCAAGAATTCAACCAGTCACTCAAAATGTCAACAGTTTTCAAGTAACTACAGGTCAGGGAAGTCCATCTGTTGCTTTTCCCTCCACAGTGGCCCCCAACATCCGCCAGCTATTTATATATTCAAGGAAGGGGCTACTAACTGGTAAACCAACATATTCATGATTTAGTGGAAAGAGTCCCGAACTAGACCAGAAAGCTGCCTGAATACACATTTATTGAGCACTCAACAATGAATGGTTCAAGCCCTCAGTAGACACTGGCAACACGAAGATGACCAATGCAGATGACTTTGCTTTCAAGACCCTCACAGTGCATTGGAGATGACAGACGCACTGTGATACAATGGATCAGATACAGATTACCACAAACATGTCAAAGAACCACGGAGTTGAGAGGAAGGTGTGCGCAGGAGGGCATCACAAAAAGACGTGTCAGCTGGATCCAAAAGAACATAACGCGTTTAGGCTGATAGCGGCGGGGGGGGTGGGGGGCGGCGTTCCCTGCGGTGGGAACCCAAAGACCCAACACAACAATGAGCAGCGACCAGGGCCACCGCGACGCTGCAAAGACACACAACCTAGGGCCAGGGGAGTAACCTCTCTGGGCCTTGCTTCGGAAACCAGGGGTAACTGCACCAAACTCGACCTTGGAAAAACTGAAAAAACCCGTGTCGTTCAGGCAAGAGGCCCTGAAAGGCGCCCGTGGGAACAGAAACCCCGCGCCTCCATCCTCGGCTTGCTAACCTACACATTCGCATTCTTAGAGAAAGAGGAAATAAAAAGACCGGAAAAAAAAAATCGCGGGGCGGACACGACCGGAGCCTGGCCCGAGAGGCGCGCGACCAGCGCGGCCACAGTGGTTCCGGGGCCTCACGCCCGGGCGACTCCCGCCGTCTTCCGGCCCCGCGCGCGGAGCCGAAGCCGTGGCGCCCGCGTCCCTCGGCGCAGCTTCACACTCCCGCCGCCTGCCCTGCCGCCACCCACGCCGCTGCGGCCCCCGACGGCCGCGGAACCCAGGCCCTCGGGCGGACAGGCCCCCTCCGCCGTCTCCGCCGTGACGAATCGGCGCCCGGCTGGGAAATTACCCAAATTCGGGGAGTCTGGAGGAATATAGGGCCTGGAAAAAAAAGATCCTTGACTGTACGAAGCATCACGCGTCCTCACGCGGAGGCTTATTTTTCTAAAGACAGTCGGTGACGCCTGGAAAGAAATTAAGAAGAGTGTTGAAAGTGCGAGTGCGGAAGCGCCGGGCGCGAGGGGCGGGGCGTGCGCGGGACAAAGGGAAGCGAGGCCGGAGCTGCGGGCGCTTTTTCTGCCCGCGGGTGAGTGTTTCCGACTGGGCTCAGCCGGGTCGCGAGGGGGGCAGGTCGTGGTGCCCCGGCTTGGCTGGACTCCGAGTCCCCGGGGGTTGCCGGGGTTCAGGCTTGGCCGTGGGGCCAGAGCTGCGGGCTGGTTGCGGCCTCCCTGAGGCCTAGCGCGGAGCGAGGGCTGGGAGGGAGCCCCATCTGGGTTCCCTCTTTGGCGGCAAGACTTGCCCTGTCCACGAACCCCGCGAAATTAGTCAGAGCAGCTATGCATGCCCCGCTTTTGTGGGTTTGCTGGTAACGTGCATCCTCCACAACAGAGCTAAAGGAACCGACCTCAGCAAGCCCTTGGGGCGAGCCAGGCCCATAGTCATCACCCCCGGGAAGGTGGTTTCCCTTTGATTCAGTCAGCGAACCGAGGACCCCCGGTGTGGCTTAGAGTGAAGAGCGAAAGCTCTGGAACAGTTTGGCTTGGATTTGAAACCCATCCCTGGCATCTCCTGGCTGTGTGTTTTTAGACAAGTTCATGAAACCCACGGAGACTCCCTTTGTTCATCTGTAAAATGGAAATAGCACAAAGCTTGTTGGTAGTTGTGCCTATTAAACGAGGTAATGGAAGTAATTAGCCTGTCCCCTACTATAAGGTATTCAGCAAATACTTAATCTAGTATTTTATGTCAGGTAGTGGGGATGGAGGTGGCCAGATGTACAAGCCCGCTTTTAGAATTGATGAGATAGCGGAGATGGAGCGATCATTTAAAATAGTGAACAGTGAGTGGTGTACAGAGGAGCTCGTGGCATGTGTTGACCGGGCTCCCACGGCAAGGCCTACTGGATCCTGACAGCTCCCTGAGCGCGGGCAGGAAGGAAATCTGCACCCGGGGCAGTGGTCTCCGCCTGTTCCGTAAGGGGAGAGTGAGACGCCCAGCCGTTGAGAAAATTAAGCTACAATTTGTCTTTACACACCAGGCTTCTTATTTCTTATTTCTTATGCTCCAGGGAATTCCCTTAAAAGGCAAAATAGGAGGGGGAAAAGTCATGTTTGCTTCACATAACGTTGGATGAAAGGACTCCAGTAGTCAAAGAAGTTATTTGCCTTTTTTCTAAAAACGAATGTCTCTTTGCACTGTGGGTGGTGTATACCGATGTCAGGAAGAAGCTCGTGTGTCCCGTCCTGTCGTGTGCTGGTAACACTAGGACAAAATTTGTTAAGGATCGAGTGAGGTACTGAGACTACAATAATGAATTAGACAGTCCCTGTTTCCAGGCAGCCCACAATCTAGCTACATTAACGGGTAATTGATACAATACACAATACCATAGATCTATGTAAATTGGGTGGGAGTACAGATGAGGAAGCAGTTCTGCCCAGGTAACTCATCAGGAAAGCTCCACTGAGGAGATACATTTTGAAACAGGCTGTGAAGGGTTAGTAAGAGGTTTTCAGGTGAATTCTCCAAATTTATTCCCAGTGTTTAGAAAGCTCTTGACCCTTAGGAGAGAACATACAGCTCATTAGCATGCCCATGACCGTGTGCACGTCCCCAGGAATAAAATGCTGCTCTGTTTTAACAGCAGTTGTTAGGCTGAAGGGAGGGAGGGCCGCTGCCGATCTGGGAGCTGTCAGTGTCGAATAGGCCTCCTTAGTGGGGGCCCGGATGATAGATGGTGTTCTATTGTCATTGTGTTTTTATTGGTCTGATCAGACGTGTACGTGGCGTCAGCAAAATGTTTTCCATACAAGAGGTGGCTCAGGAGCATAAGAAAAAACTTCAAATACATGTCTACTATTACTTTTAATATCCCCAGTAAATTGTTATCAGTTGTTTAATTCTGATCAACCGAATGACCTAAAGAACGAGTAAAATATGCAAAAAAAACTTGGATAATAGAAGATAATGTAATTTTACTAAGAAATACCAATTTAACTACCCTAGTCTTTAGGAAAACATTCTCTCATGCTTGCTGAGTTTTGATTCTCTTTTTTTTTCTTTTTTTTCCTTTTTTTTATTTTAGTGTCTCAGATTCATTCTTAAGGAACTGAGAACTTAATCTTCCAAAATGTCAAGTAAGTTTCATTTTTTTTTATATTTATCAATCTATATAAATAAGAGACTAATGCCCTAGCAAATGGGAATTCCAAAATACTCTCATTTTTTTTTCTTCAAAACAGGACCATTGGTAGTTTTGTTGCATAGTATTATATCTCAGTTGTTTACAAGAAGTTATTTATTTTCTTTCAAACAGAAAGACCATCTTATGCCCCACCTCCCACCCCAGCTCCTGCAACAGTAAGTTTTAATTTTCTTGTTAATGTAATAGCCAAGTCTGGCCTTGATACAAAAACCCAGATGTCTTCCAGGAACAGTCACTCAATCATCACAGCAACAGGATGAAAAATTCAGCTAAAAAAAAAACAAAACAGCACTTCCTACTAAATAAAATAACTCTTTGCATCTTACCTTGAACCAGCCCCAACATTTAAAGAAACATGCTGCTGAACGGCCAACCTCCTATGCTTGGTGGTTGGTTTTTTTTTTAAACGGGAAATAACTGACAAGTTTAACACTTCTTGCTTGTTAATTTCTTATTAAGAGTCTCTAAAGTTGATATTGAATGAATGCTCCTTTTGGCATTTATTATTTTCCAACCTAACCTTAAGCTGGTTGCATTTTTCTCTCCTTGTCTATATATAACTTTCATATTAAATCAAACGATAAAGTTTCCAGTTCTATAACAACACTCATTGTAAATCTTTATTTTCAAGCTGTTCAAGTTAAGGATTTTACTATCTGTGGGTCAGATCCTGCTATTGAATTTCATTCCACTCCATAAATAATATTCTGTTGGTTTGGGATTTGATGTTTCAAAGTGTCCAAATAATGGTTGTGAAGTGTATTTTTCACCCAGCAGGGTCTGGCCCAGCTTGGTCAGCATGTCAAATAATTGTCCTGCCCATAAAACAAGCTTAACAGTAACTCTTCAGGCCTTGTCGAAACAGATTCCTTGTTGTTTTTTATTTCAGAACAAAACAAAGCACTGTTAACATTGACCATATCCTACAAAAGCAGTTCTTTAACAGCTATTAGCCCTCCTTTCAGACCCCCTACCCACTAAATTTCAAGCTAGTTTACTAATTAGGTCCTTGCGTAATTTTGTTTTCTCCACTAGATAACTATTCTTAATTACTAACCCTTGGATAAAATGTTTTAGGTATGTTTATCAGTAATTTGGTTTTCTTCAGTAAGATGTTTTTAAAAAGAGATACTATATCAGTTGTTCTCAGTTCAATTTATGTAATATATAGTCTCCAAAGTCACTTCCCGTAGATCTTAAAGTCCTGTTTTCTTTCTTAAATCAAAGAACATGTCTTATGACCAGTCTCCCTGGCACTCTGCTGGTGGCTATACGGGTGGAGTTGAACCATTGAGATTCCTGACCTCAAAGAGCTAACCATGTACTTCATTTTTGGAAATGGTATAATTGTCATGTTTTAGTTTCAATTTCTTTTTTTTTTTAGCTCCCCTACTTAATTTTCTTACATTATTGCTTTGGTGTTAAACAGTGATTCTTGTAGTTTATGAAACCTTCGAAGGTGTCATTTTTATATAAATACTTCCTCAGACAGTGTATAGTATCTGGAATACACAGTTGGTTTTTTGAGATAAAAATAGCTTAAAAACCAAGTGTCCCCTATGACTTCTCAAATGTAGAAAGGAATTTTGTTTTGCCTTTCTTTAGCCATATTTCTGTACCATTTAGCTTCACATTGACACATAAAATACAGGAGACTAGGAATTAGGACATGCAGCAGAGCGGACAGTAGATGAGTTATCCTTTCTTTTTTCCATTATTTCTACCACCACCATCACAGTCGACCATCACCACCACCACCTCCACCCCCCAAACGGGCCACTCCAAGTGGTAGACACTTCCTTTGTGCCTTTGATACTTCACCTGTGTTTTGCCTACTTAAATATGCTTGATTTGCGTCTTTTATAGCTGTATAGACTAGAAGTTGATCAGTTCTCTTCTCCTAAAGAGTGTCAAATGCTTGAATATCTTTCGGAAATTAAGGATATGTGCAGCGGCATGTTCTAGAAAATTGTGTTTCTTTTATAACAGCTTAGTTGGAACGTGTTAAGTGTTTTTTACATCATACATTTCAGGACTGATATTGTTAATTGCATGTTAAAATGAAATTACTCATTTGTTTTTATTGAATTTCACTAGGGAAAAGTACCCTACTTTTGGTCTCTCTTTGCTACATTCTTTATGCATTATACCTTGATTCTCATAAACATTGGATATCATTGTATTAACCACAGGGGCGCTGCCATGTAAGAGCCCATTCGTAACCACATCAACACATTACTCACAAAGCCAAGCGTTCTGTTGCTACAGTGCCCAGTTGTGTTTTGAAAGGGCTAGAGCTATCAGGGTTTTTAAAAAAGAAATTTGAGTCTGTCAACCAGAAAAATAGTGCACATTAAAACTAAAAGCAGAAGTTGTTCATGATTGACCTATGGAAGATGGATCAAAGAAGAGATGGAAGAGAAAGCCTATAAAAGAATGACTGGGTTAAAAAAGATCAGACCGTACCCCAGAATGAAACCCATGCGTTTCTTACAAGTCTTTGTTTTGAAATCATGTATGTGATATCCATTGAACCCCACATATGTTCCTCTCTATTGACAACTTCTGGCTTCCTGACTTGAGTCTCTTCTCATTTCTCACATTATATAAAATGATTTAAAACTGTCTTTGAAAGCAGTCCATTTCTTGTTCTTGTTTTTAGTAGATAAACACATTGGCGGCATCCGCATAAACGTCGAATAAATCATGTTTTGTTTTGCATGTAAAGTGTTCTCGGACTTCCAGTTTATCACATTTCAAGCTTTCCTCTCAGACATATACTGCTGAGTTGTTATATCATACTGTTTATTGACCATAAAGTAACCCCTACTGTTTGAGACACTCCCCTGTATTGCTTATCCCAAAAATGCAAGCATACACATTCACACTCACAAATGCCACCGTCCCCGCAAAGAGAAAGTAGTAGGAAAAAGAGGAAAAAACCCACTTGCAGACTGGTTTCTCAATGAAAGAAAAAGAACAGCTACAACACCTCATTGCTTGTTGAAATTCAGGTTGCTTTTGCATGCCATATGCAGATCATTTTTCATTTTCTGTGTTTTCCTCGTTTGAGCTCATTTCTCATTCGTGTTTTTGTCTCACTTGTTTCCATCAGCAAATGCCCAGCACACCAGGGTTTGTGGGATACAATCCATACAGTCATCTCGCCTACAACAACTACAGGCTGGGAGGGAACCCGGGCACCAACAGCCGGGTCACGGTAGGAGAATCAACTATTACAGCGTCCAGCAAACAACTGGGATCGGCCAGAGATGCCTTCAGAGTTAGGTCCTTGTGAATCACCAGCATGGCCATGGAAAAAATTTCTAACCTGGCTTTTCAACTATTTTTAACGTCCGTTGTATGATCGAAAAAAGTCATGAGCTCTGGATATGTATATAGAAGAAAAGACTTCATTCTCTTTGGTGGTCGGTAGAGATAAAATCTTGGACGCTTAATGCTTATACAATGTTTACACAGACCTAGAATTTCTTAGAGTTAGAAAACCCTAACTGAAAGGCGGCGTTCTCTTTCACTGAAGGTAATTGGCATTAGGCTCTAGAACGCAGTTTCTTCGTAAAGACCGGGCTTACAGACCTGGCTTTTTTGGTCTGGCCTACCAGTTTGAATTGCTACACATAATTATTTGTCTTTTGGATTTAATAGTTGACCTTACAACTGAGATTCATTTCTCATCAGTTCAAAAGAGAAAAAGATTTCTGTGTCCCATCAAAGAGTTGCAGAATGAAAGTTAAATGAGATCATTTGAAATACCAGACTAGATATCTACAACTAGAAGTGTGTTTATAATCTTTAGGGTAAGGGATATGGTTTCTGCCACTGAAGACGTTTCATTTCACTGATCAACCTAAGAGAAAAATAAATAAATGTAAAAGTAAAATAAATGATAAACCTAAGATAATAAAAATTGGGTGACGTACTTCAGACTTTTTATTTTAGAATCATCTTAAACTCCACTCAAAGAAGTCTAGGTACCAAAGACACAAATAACTGTAAAAATGATTTGCCAAAAATAAATCCAAAAGCCAAATACCTGCATACATTGGAACGTGGCGTTGGTAAGAATTAATACAACGCAGAATGGCCATAAACTTCTCAATACCTGGTTTTTGTTTGCTGTCTTCATAAATAACCCAGTTAATGTGACTTCAGAAAAGCCCTCTCACCCTGTAGTCAGGCTAGCGCAGAAAGCCTGGTACTGCCAGCTGTCTATCTTGGTAAGCGTATCGCTTAGCTTGATAGGTTTTGTTTGTCTAGATTTTTCATTGTTTCTGCATAATTTGTACTTCATAAGCATATCAAGTTTTACGTGCCTCGCATATTTCATGGTATCTGAAAAGAATTCTGACAAAGTGTTGTGTGTGTATGCATTTTGCAATGCATACAATTTTTATGTGCATCGATACGTGTTTTTCCCTGGCCTAAATGTGCTCTTTCACAAGCGTTAATGAGTGGCAAGGTTATCAAATGATAAAGAACATTTTGATTTAAACAAGGAACAGAATCAATTTTGGATCATTTCACATTAATGCAGAAAATTAGTCATGAGAAGTAAATAAGAGAATGGTTACATTTTAATTGCTCTATACAGTCAGCTCTTGATTATCTCTGTTAATGGAAAGAAATGGAGGTAACCGATAATAGAATCATTTGGGTTTCGGTTTGTGTCAGCACTTTGTTCTCAACATGGCTGTGTCTGAGAATTCTGTGTCAAGGAGGTGAGATCGCTTCACGGAGACTCACTAGGCAGAGGACGGTGCGCTCTCCGTCTCAGAGCCTGGGTCCGTTACCTCTTTCTCTCCATCCCTTCTGGGGGGGCGTGGGAACGCAGCATCTGGAGTGGGCTTAGCCTCAGGGCAGATCAGGGTCAGGGGCTTGTTGGGCACGGAACATTTGGTGGTTGGGCTCTCCCTGGTGGCTTTCTCTGCACTGTTGTCCCCCCCGGTGTGCGAGTAAACTGTAATTAAACTGCTCTTTAGACTTGCCCTGAAAGGCCTAGGAAATATGGAGGCTTTGAGCCTGCGTTAATTCCAGCCCCTTCAGCTTTTAGTGGCCTCTGCCTTAGGTCATCTAGTCATTCCCTGAGAAAACTAGTTATGACTAAAGTTTTACACTATCTTTTTTATGTATGTATCTAATTTCAGCCCTGTTAGGACTCAGTAGATCTGATTTTGACCACTATGAAAGTGTTTTGTTTTAAGACGCCCTCTATTCTGTGTTATTTCGAGGGCTGGTGGGAGGGGGTCTACTGTTTGGTGGTATTGTCTGCAAATCACCTCAAGTCAGTGGTTTAAAGGAATGGTTCTGTGAAGCCCTGTACGTAGCTCCTGGTGGGCTCTGCAGAAAATCGGTTGTTCCTGTTGGCTCCGGTACACTGGAACAGTTCTCAGACAATGACTTCGTATAACATAAAACCTCTTGGAGTGCTTACAGTAGGCATGAGATGGAAATCACTCCTAGCTAGGTCTTCATTCAGATGGCAGTTGACATTCTCCAGTACAGAGGGGAAACAGATTGAGACAGAATGTTAAAAACAGCTTATTTCTGCCCATTAGTGGGAAATTCCATCCCTGAAGAAAACGCTTAAACAAAATCCTACCAGAGAAACAGCTGAGAGTTGGAAAGAAGCAACAAACTCTTCAGTAACTAAAATAAATTTCACACAACCATGGACTTTATTCAAAGGCGAGTGAGTCCCAGGACCTTACTGTTACGAAAGCACAGTTTTCACAAGCATCATTACTTGTTCCCCTCAGTGCATTGCCCGTGAGAAGCAGAAAATTGGAAGGAGGGAGTGTGCCACTAGAGACAGGTTTCCTGACAACAGCAAGGGAAGACATAGCTAAAAAAGGAATGTGCCTTCCAAAGGCACAGCCCCTGAGCCATAAGACACAGAAAGGTATCTGTCTGGGATGGTAAATAATAGGGGTGTTTAATGATACAAATGTTCAGGAGCCTGAAAATCAGCTAGAATTTAATTTTGTTGTTATTTTGGGTTTTGTTTGCATTTGTAAATTGACTGGTCAGTGTAATGAAAATAGGGCCTCAGTATGTGAGTGACTGGGGTACCTTTGAGAGAAAAAGGAGAAAGAAGCAAATTCATTAGTGTTAGTTACAAAATGCAGTTCTTTGAAAAATACACGAGAGCAAACATTGCTATACTTTGTCTTTTAAGTGGTTTAATTCAACATATTAAAGCATAGACATTTTAGAATTCTTTACCTCTTTAAAAAAAAATTGTTACAGTGGCCTACCGACTTCAGTTATTGGCCCAATTCCAACTTTATCTGTAACCTACTTCATGAAATTCTGGAGATTTGTATTGGATTTGAGTTGGAAATGCTTTCTAATAACTTCCTGTATGAGTAATCAGACTTGTGTATGTCTTGATCTGATTTTATGGCATAAGGGTAGCCTTGTCGGAATGCCTCCTGACCCGCCCCTCGAAAGAACTCCCACAGACCCTGAGACAGGCCTCCCCATGCTGTGCACACCAGCAGTTGGCAGTTTCCCCTGTGGCTCACCTCCCTCCACTGCCCACTGCCGTCTGGGAGCAGGGCTGTGCACGGTCCGCAGCACGAGGCGTGGTGAGAACGCACGCGAGCAGTGGGAAGAGGAGAAATACTGCCTCGCGGTGACATGCTCTCTGATCATTGTGTGTACGAGGAAGCAGAGTTGTTGGAGGATGTGCATAAGGATGAGGAGAGGCCCTCAAAGGAAGGGGCAGCATTGTTTGAAAGCAGTGGAGTAGGGCGCAGACCTGCTAGTCTGAGCCCGTGGATGGAAAGTAAGGTTATGACTGGGGTCCCAGCCCAGAATGGAGTTTTCCCTGGGGTTTTCTCACAGCAACAACAGAAGAGCAAAGGGAAAAAATGTCACTTCAGCTTTCTAACAGGAATTTGCCAAACTCTGCCTTTGACAGTTAAAGTTGCACTTCTTTCCCCTTGCCTGGCAAGGAGAATCAATATTGACAGTCTCCCAGAAACTGGGGGGAAATAAAAGTAACTCAGCCCTGGTTTTGTTCTGGGTCTTTGAGCAAATGCAGCCATGTATGTCAAGGTACAACCAAGTTCAGAAATACCTTCTTGAATTGGGGTTATGTGGGGTGCCCACTAGAAGTTACCTACTATCTCTTGCCTAGATATTAGCCCATAGAAAGAACTGATTTTTTTTTTGTCCCTTTTTTTTTTTCCTTTTAAGAGAGAAAGGGAAAGGGAGGGAGAAAGAGAGGGAGAGAAACATCGGGTTGGTTACCTCTTGTACACACCCCAACCGAGGACCAAACCCGCATCCTCAGCTTATGCCCTGGCCGGGAATTGAACCGGTGACCTTCAGCTTTGTGGGACAATGCCCAACCAAGTGAGCCACGCCCGTCAGGGCAAGAACCAATTTCTTATCTTTTTTTTTTTATTCCCCCTCTAACCCATTTTTTTCTTTACCTTTATAAAACGTATTTTTCCATCTCTCCTACTCCTCCATTTTTTCTCTGTTTGTCTTATATATTCCCCACAAATCCAAAATTTTTTAATAAGATGGAGTTCTTTGATCTACACTAATGACTCCACATCTGCCATTTCTCTGTTCCTGGTAAACTTACTTGTCTTCTCCCACACTTTCGTTAGGACCGAGGATGAAAACGACATGGCTGTAGTTCCCACCTCTTGAACTAACCCCCTTTATAGAAAACCACTGTCTGTGGACCTTAAGAAAGATAGCTGTGACAAAGGAAATGAATTTTTGTGCTGTCTCGTTGGACCTGGGAGGTGGGCTGTGGTGGCGGTGCTGTTTCTGCAGGGCGCACTCCTGCAGGGACTCAGACAGACGCTCGGTGCCCTGTAGGCAGTGTGAGCGGCCACGGGTCTGCCGAGGAAGCTCAGGTCTGGTGCAGATAATCAAGTGTTGACTGTATGTGTGATGGTGAGTTAAGTAAAATACAAGGGTGCCAGGTGATGTCCTGAGTGTGGGACATTTGATATACAACACAATATTTTCAATGTATGGATTGTTACGTAACAACTTGTTTGTTCTTACAGCCAGGTTGTCAAAGCAGTAGCAATAAACTGCTATGTAAAATATTTTTAAATTATGTGCTTAAAGTCATTTTCTTTATTTTCTTTTGATATGAACATTTCTGAATTTGCAGTGATAGCTATTTTCAGTGGAGAAAATATAAGAATCTTGTGTCCATGGACGAGTAGAAGAAAGGCGCATTAGAGTTTTTTAAGACACTCTCTTTTCATTTTGCTTGGGAACTTCTTGCAACTGAATAATGAATGTATTTAACTCTTTTGTAGGCATCCTCTGGTATTACGATTCCAAAACCCCCAAAGCCACCAGATAAGCCGCTGATGCCCTACATGAGGTACAGCAGAAAGGTAAGTGCCCGGGTCTGGGATGGAGTGGGGGCTGTTCCCTTTGCATCTTTGCTTCCCATCGGATTTCCAGTTGGCTTAGCCAGCTTTTCTGTGTACAGCCAGAGGAGGGGATGAAGAATGGCAGTCTTTAAAGAAATCAGTTCTGATTTTACAACCCCAGACTGAAATCTAACAAGAAGAACATGATTAAATTGTTGAAATCACTAAGACAGTGTTACATGGCCAGTGGTACGTCGTCTTTGGGAGAGTATTCAGTGACATGGGAAGAATGTTAAGTGACAAGGGGATTATGACTGTATGTATCAGTACCTTATCTTTATAAAAGTAATAGCAACCACATGTTAGTTTGAAGGAAGACAGAAGTCAAAGACATCGTTACCTATCTATAAATAAATAATAAGCTTATGGTCATTTTCATTTTCTTTATACGGCCTTGAATTTTCACTTCTTTCTTGTCTGAACCTACATTAGTCTTAAAATAACAGATAGAGCCAATATTTTAACTGATGATAAGAGCATGTAGCTATTTCCATCACTATTTAGAATTATTTTCATTTTCTCTTGTAATTATATATACATTTGATGATATATTGTACTGTACAGATTAACCACTTCTAAATTTTTGTGAACTCTTAGAGACCGTTGTTGAGTTAGCTTGTCTTAAGTGCCTGTAGTGATTGGGGTTGTCTACAACCTGCCTTAAAGCAGTCCATACTGGAGATGGAATGGGATTGGCCACCCATGGGTAATTGTTACAGCAGGCTGATGAGAACATATAGACTTGATTCTATTCCCTCTGCTTTTGTTTATGTTTTAAAATGTTCGCATTAAAAAAACATTTTTAGCCCTGGCTGGTGTGGCTCAGTGGATTGAGTACCAGCCTGCACATCAAGGGGTCACTGGTTTGATTCCCAGTCAGGGCACATGCCTGGCTTGTGGTCCGGGTTGCCATTTGGGGGCGTGTGAGAGGCAACCACGTTGATGTCTCTTTCCTTCTCTTTCTCCCTCCCTTCTCCTTTCTCTGAAAATAAATTTAAAAAAAAATTTTTTTTAAGCATTTTTAAAGGTCTATATTTTTAGGCATCAATACTGAAATTTCAACTGTTTCCTTTTTAGGTCTGGGACCAGGTAAAGGCTTCCAACCCTGACCTAAAGTTGTGGGAGATCGGCAAGATTATTGGTGGCATGTGGCG
Organism: Macrotus californicus; assembly: GCA_007922815.1. Taxonomy (NCBI): domain Eukaryota; kingdom Metazoa; phylum Chordata; class Mammalia; order Chiroptera; family Phyllostomidae; genus Macrotus; species Macrotus californicus. Next base: position 16,968 of record VMDR010004164.1, read on the forward strand.
AGATCTCACTGATGAAGAAAAACAAGAATATTTAAACGAATACGAAGCAGAAAAGGTAGAACGGGACGGCAGTGGGATGGATAGGATGGAAAGGGCATAAACATTTGCTTATTGTTTAGAAAAGAAGCGTAAGATCCGATCGGACACCGAGGCTGTACTGAGGCTTTGTCTGCCGGGTCCAGTCAGTCACCTTCTCTAGACTGCAGGTTCCGCAGAGTGCAAGGAGATAATGAAGGTGTCTTTGATGTTCATGTAGACAGACACTCATGTGGATAGATACTCATTATAGCCTGCAAGGTGTTCATTCTAAAACTGAAAAACGTTTGCATTTCAGATAGAGTACAATGAATCCATGAAGGCCTACCATAACTCCCCCGCATACCTTGCCTACATAAATGCGAAGAGCCGCGCAGAAGCTGCCCTGGAGGAAGAAAGTCGACAGAGGCAGTCTCGCATGGAGAAAGGAGAGCCTTACATGAGCATCCAGCCCGCTGAGGATCCGGATGGTAAAGAGAATTGGGTTTTGTTCATGCTTAGGTTTTTACTTCCTGTACGAAGTGCTAAACGAAGCATAATTCAAGTGCCATTTCATTATTTTGATTATTTTTAGGAAGATTTTCATGTGAATTTCCCACAAGAAAAAGAAATATCCTTTTTAGTGCAGAAAATAGCAAAAACTATTGTTTATCAAAGTCTTTATACCAACATTCCTGAAAGATTTTGGAGCCATAATCAGAATTTTGCCTCAGCTGCTTTTAAAAAGTTAAATGCCGTCTAGTTATATCCTGTGTTCTTATTGGTTCCCTAAATTCTGAATTAAGGACTCTTAAGAGAGAAAGTTAATGAGTGGGAAGAAGCACTATGAAATTTTTTTCCAATTAAGAAATCCGACTAGAATTTATAAATGTAACTTGTGATAACACCCGTGAGGGTGCACAGATTTTACACACACACACACACACACACACACACACACACACACACACAGAGCTTCCTCGCTGGCGTTTCATGAAGAGCTCTCAGGGCTACAGGTCATGTGCACCCAGGCAGGCTCTGGAGCCGCAAGGAGCCCTGGAGCTGCCACCTCCAGCTGTGAGCATATTCACCCACATAGCAAGCATGCTGCACAAATAATATTTTCTCTGTGTTCTTCTGTGATATGGAGATGGTGGGAAGCTCCAGCTACCAGCAACAAAAACATCAAAATAACTTAAGATCCCATTTTAAAGTAGTGGCAACTAAGAGAAAGTTTGTAAGAACTTTAAAGAAGCTGCAGCATTGAGAGGAAGCAATAATACCACCTAACGACGTGAATAAACCGACTACTTAAAAAGGAAGAAAAACAACCATTTTAAAAGAATGGACTGGGATACTGGCCAATACTCTCATAAACACAGGTTAGAATGTGATAAGGACAGTGAATAGCATGTGCAATAGAAGTGCCGAGTCTCCAGCAGAATCAGCAGTGCTAAAGACAGGCTAGCATGCTCAGGCCTTGATTGCTCAAGTTGGATGATCATTACAAGAAAAGCACACAGACTAAAAAAAATTTTTTTTAAATAGAGTATCCAGTCTACAAATAATTGGAAGGATGGGGCTCAGCATAAGAGGAATCAAAGGCTAGCAACGTAGAAGCCATAGTAGAAAGTAGTTCTCCCTAGGTCAAAGGCAAGAGCACGGACATCGAGACGCACTGAAGGGATCACTCAGGACAGTCCTCAAAAGAGGTTCCTTCTCTCTGCTTCTCAAACTCCTGCCTGTTAGGTTTTTTAGAGAAAGGACAGGATAAGAATGACTTTAGACCTTGGATTTTATCCCGTAGAACCAAGTAGAAAGAGGAAGGCTTGGGAGGTGGAAATGCACATAAAACCAACAGAAAGTCAACATGTCCATGAATACAAGAGCTACTAACTTCTTTTTAAAAAGCAGGCTATTAAAACACCTATAAGACATACCATTTATTCGCACAAGACAGTGAAGGTTTTTGTAAGTAACATTTTGGAGAGAGAATATGAGATAAAGTAAATAACTGGTAAATTGGAAAACAAAAGCCTACCTCCCTCCCCACAATATATCAGACAAGTAACGTGTAAGGAAAGACAAGGCCCATTGCTAAGACGTTACTTCCTTTACGTTGGCCGGTAGTGGAGCCATGTAAACGAAAGGAAAAATAACTCAGATGGAGGCTGCACAAATGTGCCAAATATAATTGTAAGTGTGAATGGGAAAGCTTCTGTAAAAAGGTCACAGAATTTTTTAATGCTGTTTTTTATTCTAACATTTTTCATTTCGGAAGCATATACCCTAAAGAAGTTACTCGAGAAGAAACAAAAAGTGATTTGCACGACAGTTTGTAGCGGTGCTGTTTATGATTAATGAGAGTTTTAGGGACTGCTGGAGCGCCAAGTGGTAAGGGAGATACTGAACTATGACGGAGCCCCTGAGTTTGCGCCTCCGCGGGGCTGTCTGCAGGGTGGTCCCTCCACCTCAGGTGGCACACTAAGATGACTAGGTGACTCCGAGAGGAATTTTTCTTTTAATGTGCACTGTGTAAGAGAAAGCTTTTTTTTTAGTGAGTTAATTGAAATATTATGAAATAAGTGATAGTACAGGTGGTTAGCAGGTGACACCAAGTGGAGGTGGCAGAGGTTGAGATGACGGACGCACTTGCACAGCTGTTGAAAAACAAGCATATGCACCAGGTCCGCACTGTGAGCGCATGGACTTGAGGGCGTGCAGACAACATAACACCTTTGCACACTGACAGCTGTGACTGCAAGCTGATAAAAATTAAAATGTGTTTGTTTCCTGTAAAATTACTTTAAGGCCTAGGTGGTTTTTTAATCTAATAAAACGTATGTGTTGGTCTGGGAAACGGAATTGCTAGCAATGAGTGGAAAGAAGTGCTGTGAAATGTGTTTCCAGTTAATTGAGAAATCCATCTAGAACTTATAGTTGTAGCTCATGAGATAATGTCCTGGGGATCATGTTTTCTCTGCAGCGTGCATTTCATGATTTAACATGAGAGTGGGATGCTGACCGAGGTACCACCCAGTTCATAGGTTGTCGTTAGTTCTGAATGCCTTCGTCACCACCAGGAGAGCGAAACTTTGGGCAGAATCTGTTTTGCCATCACAGCAGCCTTCACGTGGATTTCCAGGCCAAAAGACACACGGTTATTATATGTCGTTTGCATTTCAGCCAAATCCTCCTCAGACACGTTTCATCTCTTAAAGATCTTGTAAGAAAACCAATTCCCTGGTCACTGAGCACCGCGTGTCCTGAATGGTTTATCAAGTGACTGCCCCGATGCTCCCGTGGTGCCCTGTAGACCGGCTTGTGAGGGCCATGGCTCCTTGGTGGTCAAGTGCACACGTTGTTACACTCCCCCGTGTACGGTCACTGGTGACCTGGTTTCTTGAATATCCCGTTTATTCCAGATTATGATGATGGCTTTTCAATGAAGCATACAGCCACCGCCCGTTTCCAGAGGAACCACCGCCTCATCAGTGAAATCCTTAGTGAGAGTGTGGTGCCAGACGTTCGGTCAGTTGTCACAACAGCCAGAATGCAGGTCCTCAAACGACAGGTCCAGTCCTTAATGGTTCATCAGGTACAGTCACACTTGTTATAATAAAGTGGGCCTAAGTACAGATCCCAGCTGACCAGGTTCTATGTGATGCATCAGGGCGCCTGTTAAATATTTCTGTGCTCAGTCTAACCTCTTCCTGGGTCAGGAAAGAGGCTGAGAGAGTGGACCTTTCCCAGAGATTTAATAAGTTTATCATTAAAACTGTAACACAGAGCCTTGTAATGGAAAGTGTCCATTAAGAATTTTGAAACATCCTGTGGACCTTTTACTGCTTTACTCAGTATTTCCGAAATTGCTCAGGCCTGGAACAATACTTAACATCACATACTTATTAGTCATACTGATTCCTCTATGCTACATTTTACTTTTTAAAACATCTTAGCTGGACACATTGTGTAATAAATGATTTTAATTAAACATTCAAAAGACTTGCTACAATATAAGAAAGTGTGGACTATTAAAAAGTAAGACTTTTTAATTTGCTATTTGCTTTAGAGAAAGTAATACAGTAATTATAAAGCCTGATCATGTGTCTTACAGCGAAAACTAGAAGCTGAACTTCTTCAAATAGAGGAGCGACACCAGGAAAAGAAGCGGAAATTCCTGGAAAGCACAGATTCATTTAACAATGAACTTAAACGGGTATCAATTTAATGTGCCAACTATATTTTTATCCCTGTGTCTGCTACCTTTACTTCATGTTCTTTTTTCCAAAGTAGTGCTTTTGTTGAATGTTGTTCACTTTGAAACAAGGTTACCTTTGCTATAACCAGTAGTATATCTTCACTTTATAAAATTATTCCCACTTTCTGGCAAAGTTTTATAGGTTTGAATTATGTAATATGCACACAGGTACTAGGCCCATAGACAAGGCCCATAGAGCCCTCTGATGTTTTAAACTCATGCAGTCATGAATTATTTTTATTTTATTGAGATTTGTTAATGGGGTGTCTTTATTAAATGTAGCTCACAGTTTGTACTTTGTATAAAACAGGTAAATCTGGTGTTTGGTAGCCTGAAGTATAAAATGGAAGCGCTGTGTGTGTGTGTGTGTGTGTGTGTGTTCCAGAACTTTCAGCATTGCCTCGCCAACTGTTTTGTAATATTTGATGTTACTTGGCTGCTGGAGCAAGTCTCTTTTCCTGTAGCCACAGGAGTCTCAGAGAAGACCTAGAACCATGTTCCTTTCCTCCCCCACACGTATAGTGTATAGCCAAGAAAACCCATTTTTGAAATAATTTTGTTGTTTAAGAGGTTGTAAGAAAAGACCACTACTAAGGGATTTTGTTTTGTTTCTTTCTGACGACTAGTTGTGTGGTTTGAAAATAGAAGTGGACATGGAAAAAATCGCAGCTGAAATTGCACAGGCAGAGGAACAGGCTCGCAAGAGGCAGGAGGAGAGGGAGAAGGAGGCCGCGGAGCAGGCCGAGCGCAGTCAGAGCGGTGCAGCCCCCGAGGAGGAGCAAGCGGCTAACAAGCCCGAAGAAAAGAGGGAAGACGAGAGCATTCCCGTGGGGACAGGTAAGCGCCCCGCTGCTCCAAAGTAGTGCCCCGAGTTTTCACAGCTGTCTGCAGTTTTGATTGCTTTTCCTCGGTGCTTTTCAGAGGTCACCCGGTTACTCTTGCCCCTTCAGTTAATACGAGCTCCCCATTTCTTTCCGAGTCTTAGCCTCAGAGCACACTCACTTAAAGTGTTGGTGTCGGTGCAAAACAGCGGTGGTACGTCACCTTTCATCCTGCCCTGTGAGGTCGCAGCTGTTGCGCCAGGTTGAGCCGTGCCATTGCCTGGTCGGGGAGGTAAAGCGCAGTGGTGCGACGCTCACGGGCGCTGGCCCTGGGGTCGGGCCTGGTCTGACACTGCTTCACCACTGGCTCGCCCTGTCACTTGGGTAGCTACTTAATCTCGGTTCCCTCATCTGTACGTGTCTCAGAGAGAGAGCTCCAAAGGGTAAATAAAAGAAAATGGACATACAGTCATCGAGTATTGGATTTGACATGGTACTGGTGCTCAGTATGTTAACCTGTATTGCCAAAATTCTTTAAATAAGATGGGGTCATTGCTCTTAAGAGAAATCATTGTTGGCGTCCTAGGACAGGGCCAAGTTCTGCCTGTCACCTGTTTTTATCCAGTCTGGCTGGAACACCGTCACATCCGTTCATTTGCGTGCTCTCTGTGGCTGCATTAGGGCCGCAGCAGTGGAGCTGAGTGGGTGCAGTGGAGACTGCCTAGCCCGCACCACCTGCCATATTCCGTATGTAGCCTCTGCAGAAAAGTCTGTTTAACCCGTCCTAGACACACTCTTACTTCCAGGTGTACTCATTTTTTCTGATTAAAAGCATTCCTCAAGGCAAAAAAAAAAACAAAAAGTGGCAGCGGTGGCAAAATTTACATAAAATACTGATTACTGTTTGAAATTTTACAGCCACCTTACCTCTCGTCCCTGACCAGTGCACTGTGTGAGCAGGACTGAGCAGGGCGCCATGGGAAACACAGCCAGAGGTTTCCCGGACCTGCAGGAGGGGGTGGGGGCGGGCGCAGCCGTCCTTCTCAGTGCTTGACTGACAACTTCTGATTTGACATCTGGGAAACATTTCATCGCATGTAGGGCGTTTCTACAAACTTGGGCAGATTAACATTTCAGATAGTCAGATTTTAAGTTTCATTATTTGAGCCTTTTCCTGTTTTGTGTGAACGTGTTTTTTATCTCAACAAAATTTGGAGCGTGCGCACTTTTTTGTGGTTAATGCAGGAGTTTGAGAGCCGGGGTATGGTATGGTCTTGGCTCGTTTTGCAACTCCCCCGAACGCTCTGCCCTCTGTCTCTGTTTGTCATCTATGAACAGGACATGCCTGTGGGTTTTCACGCAGATTGTTACCCTCTTAGCCTCAGGAAAACGCTGAAGAAAACTGAACCCATTAGAGCAAAAGCCTCGTGCTCTTCACTTCTTGCAGAAAAACAGTCCAACGTGACTGTTAACCAGGCCCCCCCATGCCAGCCTTGCATCGTTTCCACACAGACCTCCCCCACTAAACCCTCACTGCTGCCCACCAGCACGGCCCCGTGGGAACAAATGTAAGTCGTTGTGTGACTACCAGTTTCTACTAATGACATTCTCCAAAAGTGAAGCTAAACGAGTGAACTTAATTGTGATACTACAGTTAGGGAGCCCAGCGTGTCCTAAGCAATGTCATTTCAATATGTGGTCAACTGTTCTCACCCACAGTTGACAGTCAGGGTTATTTTTCAGCTTCAGGTGCAGAGCACAGTGCGGGGACTTTTCTATAATTTACAGAATGACCCCCTGGTGAGTCCAGTACCCACCTGACCTCGTACAGTCATTACAGTATTACCGACTGTTCTGCGTGCTGTACTTTACATCATGTACACATGTAATCAACATTTTTAATGTACTAATTTTTTACACGTTTTTCATAAAGTCTTCAGAGTCTGATGTGTATTTTATACTTACAGCACATCTAAATTTGGAGGCTAACTTTTCGTCTGAAATACTTGACCTGTATTTACATTTCATAAATTGACAGTTAAGAAGTCGATTTTTAAACCCCAGATGGATTCAAACATGCTGAACGTTTCTCGGTCACCCCAGCTCGTCTTGGGTGCTTAATGGCCGTGTGTGGTTGGCGGCGCCCGTATTGGCCCGTGGAGCTCAAGACTGTCAGCATCACTAGAAGAGTAATTTTTTTGTCTTAGAACTAACAGGGACAAATGTGTGATTACAGAGGAGACACACCTTGAAGAAACGGCGGAAAGCCAACAGAATGGTGAAGAAGGCACGTCCACTCCTGAGGACAAGGAGAGCGGACAGGAGGGGGTGGACAGTACGGCCGAGGAAGGGACCAGCGACAGTAACACGGGCTCGGAGAGCAACAGCGCGACCGTGGAGGAGCCCCCGGCAGACCCCACACCAGAAGATGAGAAAAAAGAATAAATGTTGCCTTGTTTTATGTATTCTGAGTACTTTTTTAAATGAAAAAAAAAGATGTTTTTGAGTTTTAATGGTGTTACGTGGTTTGTGTGCTCATATTTTTCTGTCCCTATCACAGCACCAAAGGCTTTTGGACCATGTGGCACCATGAGCCAAACGGTGTGGTCGCCTTTCCCGAGTGGTCGTGACGGTGGTTCTCCTCTTCAGTCTTGTTTCTAGCCCTCAACTGCCGAAAGCCTCAGAATTCAAATTAACTAAGAGAATGCCCACCTCTTTTAGAGAATCATCCTTTGGTGCTGCAGAATCTACTCCTAAATGCCTTCCTGCAGCTCTCTGGGGTGCTCACTTACCAAAGCCATAGCTTTAAATCTTCTCAGTCCCCGTCAACAGCTTCCGGAAAGTTCCCTGCCCTGTTTACCTCCTCAAAGAGTAGCTTCCTGAAAACGTAATCATGTATGAATATATGTTTGTTCACCAACCCTTTTTTATTTGTAATCAATGTCATGTCGAAGTGTTGAGTGTACCCACGGCTACTCTTGGGCCGTACTGACTGAGAAGTTGTCTCCTTAGAGTAGTTCCTAGCTTATGGACTCGTCATTGAAGCGAGCATGGCGTATACACTCTCCTGCTTTTTGTTATACTTAATATTGAGTGTGTTCTGGTCAATTCATCCTTACTGTCCAGGAAAAAGAAAGTACTTTTTTATCAAGTTTTCCAAAGATCACAAAGCTTAAGGAATTGAATATTCTTGCAAGGGAGTAGATAACTTCGAAATGATTGGCCCATTCTAGAAGAAAAACAGCTGGGGATTAAGTTCAACCACTTGGAATTGTTTTACTATAATCAGAACATTCAAAACCTCAAGGCTCGGGATCCCGTAGATCAGAGCCTACCTTTTTGATAAACTTAGCAAAGTCTTAAGAGACTAGAAGCAAGATGGTTTGTGACACGTACGCTTCCCAAAAACTAGAGTAGATTTTTACTAAATAGTGGTATATCTTATGGTATATGTTTCTTAAAGGTCCAAACATAATAAATAAATTTTAAAAAAAGGAAAAAAGTCTCAGTGTTTTTAATGCACTAAATACATGCAAAAGAAGCAAATCGTTTTGTTAGAGTAACAGTGACAGTATGGAGTGGTCACTCAGCCATTATAAAGTTGCTTACTCACAGCCCTTTCTCACCCAGCGTGCTGCACTGTTTGTGCAAGACGCTTGTGAAAATGAGTTTCCTTACCTTACGGTCCTGTCACAGGTGGTCATTTACTCCAGAAGTAAATACATCTATGAGCAACGCGAAATTTATGACAGCCGTGGCTCAATAAAACATATAGGCCCTCTTCTTACATAGAGGTAACTTCTCCAGGTGGGCCAGACTTCATCTGTAGTGAATTCACTGACCAAGTGTGATTCCGTCAGTGTCCAGCCTCCTGAGACCAAGAGGAAGAAAGGGAAGGATGTCAGGTGGGAACAGCCTGTTTTTTTCTACATGATAAACTGGAACCTCCTGTTTCTTTTGAAACTCAAAGAACTAGTTTATCTACTCGATCAATCCGGCTTTGCAGGGCTATAAACTTCAGCATGTCATTCCCAACAAATTGGATGCCCTCCTTGGTATGCTCCTTAATAGTCAAAACTGGGCAGAGGAGCGAGATGTCGGGGTATTCACGGTGCTGGAGCCAGTGGGTGGAAGTGGTTCCCTTGGGCCCTCGGAGCAAGCCTGCCTGCCTTTCCCAAGGCTGTGGGAGCTGACCGAAGGGCAGCTGTACATCAGGTGGGATTTGACAGCCCTGAACCACAGGAGGTGGGGCAGAAGATCGGTTAAAGCTCCCCCTTGTCAGAACAACAGACCACCAGTGTTCAAGCCGTTTCTTAGTTTCTTTGAGAATGTAGGATGTAGGTGAGATGTGCCATTTTTTTTCTTTCTCCGTAGGCATGGAGCAACTTGCTTAAACTCAGCCTGTTTCAATGGTAAAACGGAACTGCTCTCTGTCTCCGGCCCCTACTGCTCCAAATAGCTGTGGTTTTTAGTGCTTTTATTCTGAATAGGAATAAAGTTTGAGGGTTTAAATTTATACTTTTAACAATGAATGTGAGGGAGGGGAACCCCCCCATAGTCCCCTAGTTCTCTTCCGGGAGTTTTAATTTTTCATCTGTCAATAAGCATGTCTAAGCAGCTCTCCTGTGGGACATGAAGATGATGTATTCTGTAAAGCTGAGCTTTTGGAAAAGTTTACTGGGAGCCATCTCCTTTTAACAGGGTAATGTGAATGTCCTAGGAAAAAAGATGCAGTAATACTTGATTCACTATATTTGAAAAAAGAATCTGAAGTTTAACTGATTCCCTCCAAATTTTTAGTTTGGGTCCTTCACATTTCGATACTAGTTTGGGATTTCGGACAGTCGGTGCTGACAATGTGAAACCCCTCTTGCCTCCAGTTAAATTGAAGCTTTGGTTTCTCAGGCGAACAGGCAATGACGCTGGGATTGTGCTTTGTTAAATCCTCATTTCAGAAATAGTCCCCCCTCCATCCCCAAGCACTGTCACACACAGTCCCACCTGGTGTCAGGAGTGGCTTTCACCGCTGGGCAAACCTGGTTGGAACCATTGACTCCTTAATGACCTGCACACTAGACGGCTTAACGTCTTTGCAGATGGAAAATCCACTGTGTAATAAGCTAAAGTGAACTCAGAGCCTTTGTAGAAGAAATCAGGCCGAGCTACAAGTTGGCTTACGGTGATGTTGGCTTATCGGTCAGGACAGTAAGGAAAACTCCCGAGTTTAGTAGAAAACATGTCTAAATGTATTAGTAATTATAGAACTGTTCATCAATGTCTTAATATTAGGTTGGACCCTATGAAATTGCCAGTGTAGGTTTTTATCTACAAAATGATAGTTTCATCTGCTTCAACCTAATAATTCTGCATTTTATAGTCCAAACTATGAACTCTTAATAGCAGCTTTCTGAGGGTCAAATGACGGGACTTTTGATGTACCAGGCTGACCTATGTACCTCTCCAATAATTACTGCACATCATTCAAAACGCTGGCTAAAATGCAAATCCCAGCCTATTAAGTATTTAACAGCCTGATTGAAATATATATTGTGGTGAACAGATAGTTAAACTAGCTGGCTTATGTTCACATGTTTTCTCATTTAGCACCAAAAAATTTCTTATAAATCTTTTGCATGTTTTCAGGAGTAAAAAGTGTTTTGTGGGGAGGGGAAACTCCCAAATGATATAATTGCCCTTTAAGTAAAACAGAGATAGATAGTAACTGCAGATAAGGGGCTCCACCAATGAGCCATAGGGAAGGAAAGGAAAGCTACCTCAGACTCCTTGACATTCAGGCCTAAAATCACTAAAATATTGCTCCTCGTTGAGCTGAAATCTGTCCCCCGTGTCATTTCAATCCCCTGGCCCTGGCTTCTTCTACCCCTTGAACTCAAAGACAACCAATTTAACTCTCTCCCAAGTAAAAGACTTTGGCATATTGCAAGACAGGTGCCCGTTGACATCCTGTCATAGAGCAGTTTCTCTTCCAGCATCTCTCTTGATGCGCTGGAGGTAAGAGACTGCGTCCCTTTTGTACGTCTGAGGTCTAGACCACTAGAAAGTGCCAGTGTTTTCTCTAACAAGGTAAAATCTAGCTCCTCCGCCACGCACTGCATTAATCAAGGCACCAATCTCTACACCTCAGAAACCGCCTGTTTCTGAGGTTTGTTCTTGATGATCTCAAGGCCCTGTGGAGCATACAGATTTTACTATATGAGAGGTACAAACTCCGTAAAATGAGTGTTGATCAACATTGGCATATGGAGCAATACTCGGCCATTTGCCTATCGCTGCCACAGTTCTTACCGTTTCTAGGTGCCAACGGTGCCGTTATTACTGACAGCTTTCTTTGAATCAACTTATTTATTCCACTTTAATAACTGACTTTAAGAGGGAGCTTTGTATCAGCATAAATGCAAAACGATTGTCTTCTGCCATAAAAGGAATACTCTTAAACAGCTCTTTCACTTGTCCTATTTATACTTAAATACATTCTTTTTGAAAGAACGTTATTTTAAAAGGTCTGCACACCATCCAAACTCATCTGAAGGATCCCACACAGTAGCTTGGATAAAGCTTTTTCGAGAAAAGGCACTGAAGGGAAGAAGGTACGTTTCCCACCGCCTGGAGCTTCAACCCTAGGTCGGCAGCGGCTGAGAACTGAAGGGCAAACTAGTGAAAGTTAATCCCATCATCATCCAATAATAATAAATAAAAGCCAACATTTGTCAAGCACTTACTATATGCCCCTGGGCTTGACGTTGTTTTGAGGCATGTTTTCCAATCCCTGAAGTTAAAATTAGAGCAGATGACTTCACCGATAAAATCTATATCATCTTGGGCCAGAGTTGATCAATCCGCTCCTACAAATCATTTTTCAGCCTCGGGCTGTAGCACAAGGTGCTAAGTGATGTGGAGATGGAAGATCTGTCCTAAGGATTTCATCATTGTGGATCGAGGAGAGGAAGGACTCAAGACAAAAGAACCTACTTGGAGAACAGTATTCTTATCATGGGAGACGTATGGGCAAAAATTCTCCCCTTGGGAATCCTCACCTCCATGCCTCCTAGTTCTCCATACCACCCAAATGAAAACAGGCAGACTTAAAATCCACGGCCTGTACAAGTTAGTGTGCTGCATAGAGAACGGTCCTCCTGTCTCAGAGGGAGTGTTTTGTTTGCATTTTACCCCTGTTGTGGTTTCCTGTCAATCTGTGAGCCTCGGAGACCTTTTCAAAGGTCTCCCTGCTTTGGGTCACTGAGCAGTAAAAGTCACAGCAAATGAAGTGAGTCGAGACCATGCTGCTGTCAGCTCACTGGAAAGTCAGAGAAAAAGGGGCCTTGGAGACAGGTGCAGGGGGTCCAGCCCTGGACGAGCTGCTCCTGCCCGCTCTCCCCTGCTTGCAAGTCTGATGGGAACGCTCAGAGTTTAGGAGAAAGAAAAAGAGAGCACGCCCTGGGTCCTTTGTCTTGAGGCTTTTTATCTTACTCTGGCCTGCAGGAATCCTAGGGGAGGAGATCTTAGGGGAGGGTCTTAACAGAATATTCATTAGCTCTCCAGGTGCGTCCTTCAATGTGCTGATTCATCAAAATGTGAGTATAGGGGGATGAGGGCTATTTTGTGGTTAGTTTTATTTTTAAAAAACATCATTGAAGAGGGGCCAGAACCAAGGCTGGTCTGCCCAGGATGGTCAGGAAGATGACCCTAAGTGTCCTTGGTTAGGGAAGATAAAACCTTGTGATCCACTAACTGACTGGAAATTGCTCAAATTGTTTGGCCTTGTTTGATTATTTTGTCTCAGTTTCCCTTATTCCTCTTGTCAATGAATGTCCCTGTCCTGTTTCTTACTATCCTGTCTCAACACCACCAGACCAGACCAGACCAGACGGGGGTCCCAGAGGCTTGAGCAGGCATAGTTAGCTGCTAACCGATCCCAAGAGCACGACAGAACCAAAATTCACGGAACTCAAGTAGAAGAGATGCTACGTTTACTACCCAGAGCTCATGAAGAAGCAAGGGGGTCTGTTAATAAGGAAGGTCTGGTGCAGAGACCGAATGTGGACACATGTAGAACCGATAAACTCTGCCAGACTGGAATTTCTTAGTTCTCTGTGGTCCCTCCTACATCCCTACCTTAGACGGCTCAGTTCTGAGACTACCCAATCAGGCTCCTTGAATTAGAATGAATAAGTATATATAATATTTATTACATATTATCACTACCCTTACCTTCACCTCTTAAAGCTGATCCCAAGCCTTTGTTGGGAGAGACTAATTTGAGCTTCACCTTTGGTCTCGTTTGGCTGGCCAGATGAATACATCTCTGTTTCTCTGGGGAAGCCTGTTGCCTCGGACGTTTGGCTCCTCCACAAGTGGCAGGCAACAAATTCATCATCTTTCACATGAAAAAACAAAACAACAAAAAAAAACCTTTGCCTAATGCCTGGTTCATAGTAAATATTCAGTAAATGTTAGCTGGTGTTATTGTTGGTGATGATGATGATGATGATGATGATGATAGTTCAAGACAGATACCTGCGGAAACCTGGGGAACACCCATACCCATTCAATGGGCGTATCTAATGAAATACAAAGGAAGTGATAACTTAAAAAACTGCAACAGTTCGAGCTGAAGCAATGGCAGGTTGACAGAATAGGCAGTCAGCTTGGAATTAAGAAAAAAGGAACCACAAATTGTTATTGGACACCACCAGGTGCCAGGCTCAGAACTAAGTGCTCTGCACATATTATCTGATTTAACCCTTACAACCACCTAATGAGGGACGCCTACAAACATCACCCTTGTTTTCAAGATAGAGAAACTGAGGTTCAGAGAGGTTACGTAACTTGCGGAAGATCACACAATCAGCTTATGGCGGAGACGGGCTCCCCACCCAGATCTGCCTCATTCCGGGCTGGGGAGGGGGCAGTAAGCACCTCCATCTCTGAGACACAAACTCAGACCCACTGCCAACTGGCCTTCTCTCCTCCGCAGCTCTCTTAGAAACACCACTGCTTTTCTCATAACCACTCTGGTTTTTAAAATGACTTTTTCAGAGAGAGAAGGGCTTAGAAGCAAATAACTTCTCTCTACAGAACACCGGGACTGGCGTCCTGTAGTCCCTTCTCAGACGCTGTGGCAGACACAAACATCCACACTGATGACACTCCAGGTTGCAAATAGCAGCTCTGGATTATTTAATCGTTCTGTTGGTGTTCTCAGCCCTGCGCTCTTTACAAAACAGTTCTCACGGCATATTTAATGAACTGTAATTATCGCCCGAAGTATGCAGCTTAACGACAAAGGGTGAGCAAGCTGGAGAATTGGTAAAGGATCCCACCATGGTAGCATCTGTTCTAAACACCCCGCAACCCAGTTGAACACTAACAAGAATACTCTATGCACCAAAGCAGGGAGCTGATGCGCATGAGGCGCCAGGGAAACTGTGGGAATCAGAGTAGCTGACCTGCTGTTGTTGGCTGCAGCCAGGCTACTGCCCAAAGCAGGATCTGGGTGGGTCTCCCCTCTTACTAGACTATTGGAGCAAGACTATTTTTTCATTAGCGCCACCCACTTTGAACATAAATTTTATGATATCCCACTTCATTTCCCAAGGTAGGTCTGTAAACCAGGAGAAGACGGGTAGTTGCTAGACACTTGGAAAAAAAGTGAGCCAATCTGTTCTGCTGTGGCCTAAGCTGCCCTGCTGTCCGGGTCGTGAGAGCTAGACGCACTGGGCAGCCCAGGACAACCGCAACTGATACGGGATTTGCCTTCTCAGGATCAAAAAACAGAGACAGCGTTCCTGCTGGGTGGACCAGGTAACTCTCCTCCAACAGGTTGGAAGACTGACATGGGCGTTCGCTGCGGGAGCGGGAGGAGACCAGGAGACAGGCTGTTTTCTGAGTCACTCTGGCCGGAGGCAGAAACCTGGTCCAGGTGGTGTGATAGGTATTACCACCCACCTGGGTCTCCAACAGCACCTACCTCCCCTGTGTGCCTCCTGCGCCCTCTACAGGACATTGTTAAGAACTGGATGCAGGGAACTAGGACAAACCTGTCCCATTTACCGGGGACTTGCAGCACTCAAAACTAGGAAAGTCCCGGGCAAGCTGAGACAAGCTGACTGCCCCGTTAAATAAGGGGTGACCTGAAGCGGCATGAAGCGGATAGGACAGGGACCGTGCCCTAGTAATTCGTCATCACTTTATGGTTGAAATGGCGGTGGAAGGCAGAGAACTCCAACCAGCACTCCCAGGAGAGAGGCACAGGGCCCACCCAGCGGAGAGAAGTAAGCTATTGAAAGAAGAGGCCCTTTGCCCTAAGTCAAGGCCCCGCCCCCTCCACAAAAGTAGATTATGTCAGATTCCACCATCCAGGCTGGGGGAAGGGCACAGACTGGGGCCGGACGTTTCCCCATGAGCTGTGAATCACTCTTTTGACTTTCCCTCTCACAACAAACAACCACGGAGCCTTTGTGCTATGCTAACAACCCTCCTAGACACCAGTATAGACATTCATCACGACCTGACCCCTGCTGTTCATCTGATGAAGGATGGGTCTATAAAAACAGTCAGAGTCCAGTGAGTGTGTACCCAGGTGAATGAAAAGCTTTGCGCAGATACACAAGTGCATCTGTGCACCTGGAAATGCCCTTCCCACTGAGTGGAGGGGAGCTCCCTTTAATGGGCCCCTGAGCCCCGCAGGGACCAGATGGCAGGATTCAGGCCCAGCGCCAGGTGAGGGGAGCACACCTGAACCTGCTAGTCCCTCCACCGCCCTAGCCTATCTGCTCCACCTGGCCCCCAGGGACCGACAGACACCCCCCCCCCACCGCCCCAAACCCCCAGAAAAGACAAGTGAACAGCTTGATTCAAAGCGTGAAAGAAGAAGCAATCAAATGTTCAGCTACAGGAGGTGGGTCAAATAAATCATGATACTAAAGGTATTTTGTGTGTTAATGGTGGTAAGGCATCTGCAGTCAGATTAGGTGCTTCCAAAAGGTGACTGTGCATGGGGGTGGCGGACGGTAACTGTGCCTCCAAGCAGAGACTGGAAGGGAAAATGCAGAAACTGGGTCCAGTGGTTTTGTGACCAGTTAGCAGTGACCTTTCATTCTTCTCCTTTCGAGACGAGGTTGAATATAGCTCATCGTTTTATAATAAGCCAGGAAAAAGACCTTTAGTATTGCTGAGCTCACACGTCCTACGCTCTAATGGAAACTGCCGTTGAAACAACACTTCTGCTCTAGAGCAGGCCTGTCACAAAAGGAGAAAAGAACAATCCTGGGTTAATACATTTGAAGTTACCCAGGAAGAGAAGAAACCAAAGTTTGTACAGGGAAATTAAGTCTCCTTTCACCCCACGGGCTTAATTATTTTGTCCGTCGTCCCACCCTGCTGGTGCCCGAAGGGGTGTCAGAACACCCAGGCCAGAAGTAAGGACACCAGCCAGAGAATGCCGGATTAGCTGAGCTGCCCTGGGCAGTTGTAATGAGAGGCTGGTGTCCTTCCAAGAGGTGATCTTTGAAGAATAACGAATCTAGGCTGCTGTTGAAATGAGGAGACGGAGACTGATTCAACAGCAGGGCTGGCTGAGTGGTGGCTTCCTACAGCCCTTGGGGTATGTGTGGGTGACTTAGAAGGGACAAGAGGCCACCAGGATGGGTTCCCAGCTGTGGAAGGCCCAGCTCTGGGTATCAGAGGTAGGTCCAATGCTAAGGCCAGGCAGCTACCTAAGGGTTGCTCCCTTGCTCGCAGCCCCCTCACGGGCACCACCTGCCCCGACTCCATGGTACTTCAGAAAAGGTATGAGATTGTGTATGTACGTTTTAAACAGTATGTTTCCTGTTCATCCACATTCAAGACTCCAGGGACACCAGTGAAGCCCTATCACATTGAGGTCTCTGCCCGTCTATCCTAGCACCCAAGGCCTCTCTCTGGGAAACCCTGGACAGAGGAGAAGGAACTGGGTGAATAGTTGAAGCAAATCTATACGCAAGCCTTATCCATTTGGAAATATGGAGCTGGGGTCAAAGGTGGCCACCTTTGGAGGTTGCCCAGCACCTGTGTTCCTTGTTCTTTACCCCACTCTACAGAGACACAAGAAACTGGAATATACCTGAGTAGAACCCTCCTGGCCTCACCTGAAACCGATCCCCCGCCAAGCCTGGAGGCTGGACAAATTCCTACAATGCCAGGGCCGTGCTGGCAAAGATTTCCACTCCCTTCCTCCTGCCCCAGACCAGAAAACTGCTCTGTCATTCCTAGTTGCCCCAGCTGTGTAGCCCCTGAGCCTCAGTCCTGACCCTGATAAGATTTCAGCTCTCCCAGATCCCTGGGGAATTTGCTGGGAATGTCCCTTCCCAGCTCTCTCCCTGACCTCTTCCTCAGAAACAGACCAACCAACTGCCTCTTCTCCAGAAAAGATGGCAGATTGAGGCCCAGGAGCCAGCGATGGATCTCTTCCACATGTTCACTCAATATTAGTGATAGCTTCGCATCGGAGGTGGGGCACCCTCAGAGGTGAGGGAGACCAGGGCCCAGGTCCAAAGGGTTAAAATCTCAGAGACAGGAGAGAAATGCATAAATGCTTTTAGGCAGGGGTCACACCCTGAGCCAGGGGAGCTCAGAGGAGAGAGACGTGGGCTCCTGGGCAAGGACACCAGGGAGGGTTTCATGGAAGTGCTGCCTCTGAAAGGGCAGTGGGAGATGGAGAGAAGGGCATCATAGGAAGGAAGGCAGGCCCTGCTGGGAAGCATGGAGCGGATGGAAAGGAGCAGCGATAAGCCAGAGCGGGTGGGGGCTGTTCTGAGGGCCTGGTCCACAGGGTTCTGACTTCCAGCCCAGGCTGAATCTCAACCTCAACCCCTCCTGACCGGGAGGCATAGGACCCAGTCTTGGGATGTGTTTGGTGGGGGGATGGGGGGGTGGCGTCTCTGTGTGTGATGATCCTAGAGCTTTGTTCTCCATTCTGACACTATGGTTTCCAGTCCTGCTGGGATGTCCAGAGGTCCTGCATTGGATCTCCATCAGACAAAGGGAGGACTACCCCGTCCCTTCTGGCAACCCTGATCCCCAGCTTCTCTGTGGGCCCTGAGCTCCCAAACCCCAACCAAACCAAAACCCACGGGAGGAGGGAGAGAGTGGTTATGAGGTCCCTTCCCCCGCAGAAAGTCTCCAGTCTACCCTCTATGCCCTGGCCCACTATTCTCAGCTTTATGAAGCCACACCACGGAGTCTTTTCCAAAGAGCAACGGGAATGGCAACCTGAATTTGCTGGGCCCTCCCAGTGTCAAACCCACAGGCCCCCAGGGACCTTTACACTTGCAGATCAGATCACAAATTGCTGATTTTCAGTGCCAGATGAGGGCCGCTGGGCCAGGGGGCTCTGCCTTGGGGCATCAGGGTTCCAACCTGAGCTGCCCCAGTTCCCCCAGTGCCACCTCTCCTGCCCTCCAGCCCTCATATGGTGTTTGTGTTCCCATCTGTCTGCACCTAGACACTGCAGTTCCTGGAGAACAAGATGTCACCCATACTGTCTTCACACTCTCCCCACCGTCCCTGGCCTGTTGCCTACACTGAGCTGTCATGAGGTCTGTGAAAGCAACAAGCTCGAAGGAAGACGCCCCTCTCTTGGCAACGGATGCTGCAATCAGGAGCTCTCAAAGGCCTTGGACTTTGGGGTAGGGTATCCCCAGCAGCTAGGAGAGTCCCACAGCTGGGCTGGGGAAGATCAGCAGATGGTGACTCAGTGCTGGGAACCCAACTCCAGTGTTCTGTGACGGAAGGGGTCCACCCAGAGGACAGCCAGCTCAGGTTCCTGTTCATAGGAACCTTTCTCCAAGGTGGACGAACCTCTGATCAGCTTTCCTGAAGAAACTCAGAGAACCCCAGCATCTCTCCAGAAGGGCTCTGGAGAATTACTTCCTTCTCCTGGAATGTCCAGTCCCCAGCCCCTGCCTCCAGCCCCAGGAGTGCCTTCTGCCTACAAATGAGAACCAAAAGGAGGCAGCTCAGAATTCTGCTTCCCACATCAGGGAGCTCTGAGAACCAAATGAGGCAGTACGTGGAAGGGCACAGCTACCAAAAAGTACAAGGTGCTGTTCAAACCCAGGGGGATTTTTTTGGTTGTTGTCTACAAGGCAAGTGGTACCAAAAGAAAATTCTCCCCTCCTGTTTTCACTTCCTCTTCTCTCTCTTTACCCTGGGAAGGGGAAAATCCTACAAAGGTTAGCAGCTGATGTTTTTTTTAAATATCAAAACACCATTCTTCTAGTTGCATTTTAACATGATCTTCGGGTAGCAGCCACGTGACCAGGTTCTGACGTTTCTAGGCTCAAGGCCTGAAGGGATGACTAGATCAAAACAAACTGTGTGAGTGGAAATACCCTCCAGGCCCAGGTGCCGCCAACCACCCTATCAAAGGGCCTCCATCCTGGGCATGGATTCCTCCAAATGAAGGGCAGGTGCTGCTGCCATATTCTGGCTGTTGAAGACGGTGACTCTGTGTTATGCTACTACATGGGCCACCACATGCTGGTCCTCAGTGGGGGGCCAGCTGGTATTTCAGTGGTACAGAGAGCCCAGAAATGCTCTAATCCTGCCCAGCCTGCTCCCCCTCCCACAACAAGCTTCCAAGGGAGCCACCAGAGCAGCAGCTAAATGAGAGTCACACACCCCTAGCTATACCAGCACCAATAATGTCCACCAAGCTCTGGGAATGATTTTTCCATTTTACTGGAATTGAAAATAACACATATCTGTGCTATAGTGTCAGGTCCTGGGATGAGCCAAGGTGGAAGTGAAGAGTGAAGGACTAGAGATAAGGACATGTCTAGTAGGGTCACGGGGTAGGGAAGTGGTGACTGAGGAGGTATAGCTGGGAGGTGGTCCCAGTGTGCCTTTGAGAGACACAAAGGCTTGACCCAAGTGACCCGAGAGTTCCCCCAGCCCTGCCCAAGCCTGATGAACACCTACCCCGCCATTGAGGTGCAGCGCACATGTGCCTTCCTCTATGAAGTTGTTCCTAGCACCCCCACTTCCAGATGAAGTGAGATGCTCCACATCTGTGGCTTTAACAGTTTGTGTCTCCTACCAACAGGGGTGGTCCCAACCTGAGTCACCATGGTATCTGCAGAGCCCAGCTTATGATGGGTTTAAAGAAATATTTATTGACTTTCATCTTTGTGCCTCTACAGACTGATACACACAGTATATTGCAGAAGAAGAGCTGGGTAAATGTTCCTTGAATGAATGAATGAATGAATGAATGAATGAATGAATGAATACCAAGCAGTCGCAGGGCAAGCATATGGCCAGACCCAAGTATAGGCACCCTGCCTTGTACTTATACCACTTTCTCCCCATAGAGCTTCAAATGCAGCAACCACCTCATTAGAAGGACTAGCTCAACTCAACATTGGAGAATCACTCAGTAAATATATGGGATTTACTGAACCCCTGTGATGTGCCAGGCTGGTTCCAGATGCCAGGGATACATCAATGAACAAAACACAAAAACCACTGCTCCCAAGGAGTTCACATGCAGTGGGGACTGTGACAAGCTCTGTCTTTTGTATCACGCACACAGGCATCCCTTCCCTTCACACCTCCTCCTCGTCAACCCAGAGCCCCGGGCTTTAGCACCTTGAGGCACTAGTGATGCCCCGCTTTCTTCCAAGAGAAGCTGCATTTGGAAAAGGCAACAGATGAGTGACTCAGGAAGGGTAACTAGTGGAGTGAAATGGTGCCACCTCAGTCACCAGTAACAGGTTCAGGGGAGGTGGCACTTTTGCTTCCTGGTCCTCAAATCTCACTCGGCATCCGCGGACAGCATCTTCCGCCTTGGGGTGGAACTGGCCCTCCTATTTTGTTTAAAGTGAATTAAATAGAATCCACTTTCATAATCGGATGAGGCCCAATGTCCCGATGGCCACCCTCACTTTGGGCATCTTGCCCACATTGACCCTTTGGTGTGTCATTGTCCCAGTTTCCTCCTCAGGTGCAAGAAACCTGCCAGCCTTGCTCGTGCTGTTTGCCAACACCTAGAGAGGGACCACCAGCCTCCAGGTGACTCTGTGGAATGTGGGCACGTTCGTAGGCAGCATTTCCCACTTTCTTGGGTGGTATGACTCTCTCACTAAGCACTGGGAGCGGGCTCTGCAAGACACCGAATCATTCACCACACAGAATGAAGGGGGTGTGCATTTGCCTTCCAGACCTGATCCATGCAGAGCCTGGACCACAGTGTGGTCTCAACAAAGATTCATTAAAAAAATAAATAAATAAAGATAACAAAGGACATGAGAAGAACTGTCTATTGAGAGCTATCATGTGGAGAATTGTTGCAAAGTGATCAATCTTTTCTTGCAGCAAATGATCTTACCGGGCAGTTCATGATGCAGATGTGTCAAAGGTGTGGAATGAGTTGCATCCTTTCCAGATTCACTTTTCCCATGTCCTCACTAAAGAGGGGGCTCCTGGCGGTCACAGTCACTCACATAACCCTTTCATGCGCCCAACACTAGTGAGGGCCGTCAGTGCAATCAAATCAATGTCTTGCCAGAAGAAAGCCTTACAGTCTCCACTAGCAGGGAATTCACAGTTAAACAGTAACATCTCCTTCCTTCTTTTCCTGTTCCTGCCAGGAAAATGCAGCTCAGCAGGCCTGCTTTTGTCCTTGTAATGCCAACTGATAACAGTGCCTCCAAAATGCAAGCCATTGTCCCAAACACAAGTCCCTAAGAAGCAACTGCAGAAGATGGCCTCTCTGCCCCACAGCTGGGGAGGGATGCACGCCACTCGCCATCAAAAATCCAGTTCAAAGAATCAGACGTGACATGGTGACAGATTGCAGGTTTTCACCAATATATAAACCTGTTCCCAGAGGGCTGAATGCATTCGTTCAACAAAAGGGTCTGGTCAGATTCCTAAGGCTTTAGAAATGGTTGTCATGTTCTATCAAAGTGGCCCCCAAAGACACCTGGTGCCTGGTTTTCTCACTTGAGAATGGTTGTCTTAGAAATAACATAGCCCACATGTCTGCGTTCCTAGCTGTTCTGTGGCTTTCTCTACCAAATCACAAGAAAGTCATTCATTCGCACTTTCCTCTCCCACTTGCACGGCGGAGCAAATGAAACCTAAGACGTGGGCTTTATGAACACAATGTCAGCATCTTGGTTGTTGAAATTAATAGGGCTAAGTAGTCTTTCCCCATTGAATAGCCCTCTGGATCATTTGAAATCCACAGTGGGTTGGTAGGGCTACTGGAGTTATGCTCCCTGCCCCCATCACCCTCCCCCACACCCCACTCTCCTCTCCCTGTCTCCTCTCTCCCCAGGAAGCCCTCTGGTCCAACTCAAACTTGCCTTTTGGATCTTTCAAAATCTTAAGAGTGAAATGAGGGCCCTGGCTGGTGTGGCTCGGTGAATTGAGCACGGGTCTGTGAACCAAAGGGCTGCCAGTTCAATTCCCAATCAAGGCACATGTCTTGGGTGCAGGCCAGGTCCCCAGTAGGGTACCCGCAAGAAGCAACCACACATTGCTGTTTCTCTCCCTCCCTTCTCCTCTGTCTAAAAATAAATAAGTAAAATCTTTTTTTTTAAAGAATGAAATGAGACAAATCTTTATTACCAACAATGTCCCTGCCTCTCAGCTTTGTTTTACCAAAGATTTCTCCTCATCAGGGATGAACACTGGGGAGGGAAGGAGGGACAGGAGAGACAGGAAAAGCAACCGTCACTAACCACCAAAAGTCACTCATAAACAAGCAACATGTCAATTAAAAGTATTCAGTGTTCATCAAGTTCAGTCTCACTCCAGGGAGTCCAGTATTGACTTCCGGTGGCCCTGGAGGATCTAACGTAGATTCTAATTCATCAGACAAAAATTCCACAGCTGGTTTACCCTTGGGACCCTTCAAGACTTCTCAGAAGCCCCCTCTCCCACCCAGTCTCTCCCCACACACAGAGCAAAAATTATAGATTTTTTTATAAGTGTAATTTACCCGAGTCTGAGAAATCTTTGGCTAGTTCTAGTTTGCTGACATGTAACCAACTACCGTGCTCTTGGAGTTGCTATCAGTCCTTCCCAGAAGGCTCTTTCTCCCTGCCCCAGCCTTGGCTACTCCAAACCCTACTGTCCGTGAATGGAATACAGCCTTATAATGAACAAGTACACCACCACTAAAAGTGATGTTGAGCAAGAATATTTCATGACAAGGGGGAAAGTGCTTTTTTTGTGCTTTTTAACATTTCTCATTTTAGGAGTACTTCTGGAAATGAACGAATGTAAAAATAAAAAAAAATCCCACTTGTTATAGGCCACCTGGTGCTTCCCCCCACCCCCCAAAATTAATGTGTTGAAGTTCTAACTCCTGGTACCTCAGAAAGTGTTTCAGATGGAGCCTTTAAAGAGGTAACTAGGGTTAGATTAGGTCGCATGGGTAGGTCCTAAGCGAATATGACTAGTGTCCTTATAAGAAGACCAGGTTAACCTAGCTGGTGTAGCTCAGTGGATTGAGTGCTGGCTTACTAAACCCAAGGGTTGGTGGTTCAATTCCCAGCCAGGACATATTGCTGAGTTGGGGGCCAGGTCCCCGGTGCGGGTGTGTGAGAAGCAACCACACATCGATGTTTCTTTCCTTCTCTTTCTCCTTCCCTTCCCCTCTCTAAAGATAAATAAATAAATAAAATCTTAAAAAAATAAAAATAAAAAATAAAAAAAAAGAAGACCAGGTTAGGACACAGACACACATGTGACCGTGTGAAGACACAACGAGAAAGGCAGCCATCCGCATGGCCAAGGAGGAGGGTCTCAGGAGAAGTCAGCCCTGCCAACACCTTCGTCCCTTCTAGCCTCCGGAGCTGCGAGGAATAAATTCCCGCCGCACACCCCTCCCCGGCGGCGCCCTTCGTTCAGGCGGAGTCCCAAGCAAACTGATGCACTGCCCGTGTTTCCGAGCCGGTCCTGCCATGAAATCCCCTCGCACTCCCAGACTCCCCCTCGGTCAGTCGTTCTGTCGTCACTCAGCCTCATTTAAAATAACGCTCGCTCACACTTGTCCCCTGCTACTCTGTAAACTTCTGAGGATGAAGGCCATGCCCCCCCCACGGCTGTGCACCACTTTTGCTCAGGTGGCCTGGAGGGCTCAGTGAGCGATTATGGAAATAACCAAAACTCAACTTCCCCCGAACGCCAGTAGGGGTCAGACTACCTGGGTGTCTCCCGGTGGGGGTGGCGCTGCTGTGTGCCGGCGTGCTCGTGCACGTACTGATCAGAACCTGTGTGCCGTGGGAGAGTGGTTGTCCCGGGACGGCGCCTCCTCGGGCCAGCTGTGTAATCTTGGGGACAGTCACACTTCACACCCAAACCATAAGAATTTGCCAAGCATTTTTATATGTATTCTCTCATTTGGTTGTCATAACAATCCACCAAGATTGCATATTATTTCCTCTGGTTCACAAGTGAGGTAACCGTCCTCAGAGAAGGTGGAGGAACAAAACACTTTGTTTTGAAAACGTATGAGAATAATAGCTGGAAGGCACTGAGTGCCTGGCACCACACTAAACGCTCTGCCTGGCTTGTCTCAACCTTCCCAAGCAGCCTACTGGGGGGGGAGGGGGGCATGATCACCACACCTGTTTGCAGATAAGAAAATTAAGGTTCAGAGGAGTTACCTGAGATCACACGTCTAGAAAATGGTGGGACTGGGACTTAATTTATACCCACAGACCCCAAACCCATAGCCACACTGTCCCTGCCGTAAATTCATACAAAGGGGGTGCCAAGTAAAAGTAAAACAGGTAGGAATTGCTCCAAAATTCAGACACTGAGTTGGTCTGAAAAGTTCTCTTAAATAAGTGAGATTTGAGTGACGCCTTTTTGGACGTAGTTGAGTGAAGAGGCTTGGGTGGAGCCAGCCTGTTTCAATGCTGTTTATGGCAGAGTCTTGAAAGTCAGATTTAAACCACCTGATTCAACTCCCACACCCATCTGTGTCCCCAGTCAGTGCCCGCCAGCAGTATGGGAAGCACAGGGATACAGTGGAGGTCCCCTCCCATGAGGAGCAAAGGCTTCTGGGAAGTCAGGCTGTGCCTAGGGATAGCAATCCAAGAAGACATGAAGAGGTCACATTGCCATGGCTTTAAGGCTCTATCCCGGGCTTCGGGGGAACAGCTCTGGTCCCAATGCTGCCACTCGTTTTCTATGAGATTTTACGCAAATCATAGCCCATCTTGTGGCCTTGGCTCCTGCCCCTAGAGATGGAGTCTCTGAATATGTATTGCTGAATGACTTCCGTAGGCTGCCTTCAATCATTTACATGCAATTTCCATTCTCTTTCTCTGACTCTTTTAGTTGCTGTTGTTAGCAATGTGAGATGGTGTTAAGGAGAGAGGTCAAAGCAAAGAAATAGGTTTAACAGTCAACAACATAGAGATAAAGGTCATGGGAGCAGATGGGCTCTCAGAGAGAGATGTTTGTTAAATGGAAAAAATAATGAATCCATTCTTCCAGGCCCACCCTGATTCCACACAATCATAAACTCTAACCCTGGCGATTAAAATAAAGAAAAGCCGCTACGTGTTGAAGGAGGGGATCGAAGTAGCACCAATTGCCAGTTTACATCCCCCTGAGATGGATGATTCAGAAGCGATGGTGTAAATGGATTAACCGCACAGGCCCCTGGGAAAGCCAGAGGGAGGGGGCTGGGTTCATAGCAATAATGTGACCCCAACAGCAGTCCCCATCTGAATCCAGAGCCGGCACGCGTGAGGGACTCTCCGAATTTCTCTCCCTCCTGCTGGACCCTCTCCCAATGGGACAGGCCCCTCACCCAATGGGACAGGCCCCTCAGCCACGGGGGCATGCTTCTCATCGGATTATTTCTTGTAAGACTCAAGAGACACGGGGGAATCTTAACAAGTTGGCTTGACAACATTTTCTTAAGTATGCAGGTTGAACAAGTGGGAACATTTCCTGGGCTGGGTCCCATCGGCTGATGCAAAGTCACTTTGGATTCTTGAGCACCTTTAGTTCCTCAGTAGATATTTCCTTTCTCTTTTTTACATCCTTTTATTTTTCTTTTTTAATCACAGGACAAAATCCATCTGCAGAGGAATTCCTTCCATGTAAATTGCATGCTTCGATTTTCTCATTCCATCCTCCAAGGTTAGATACCCAAACACCATTTTAAGAACATACACTACAATAAGATGATCCTTTCTCCGGCGGGGAAAGAAGAGAGGGGTCTCCTCCTTCCATGGGTCTCCCATTCTACAATCTCGGGGCTGCCTAAGTAGTACCGGGCCTCCCCTGGTTGCTCTAAAAGTTGGCCCTCTACTGATACAGCTCCCCCCAGCACAGCAAGGGGTCGGGCTCCATCAGAAAACCTCACCTTTCTAAGCTGCTGCAGAACCAGAAAAGACGTAGTGAAGGAGAGATTTCCCAGGAACGGTACCTACAGTGTTCTGGGGCCCTCCCCAGCTGAAGCCTGTGCCAGGTGACTCCTTTACCTGAAGGCCAAGAAGAACCACAAGCTACCCGTGCTGCCCTTCATTCTACGTGCTGCCCTTCATTCTACGCGCTGCCCTTCATTCTCTGCAGCAAGGAAATGTACCCAACTCCCCTTCATTCATTAATCTGATCAACACTATCATGCTGAGTATCTCTTCCCCAGCACCATATTCCATACTGGGGGTACGAAAACGAAAACACAAGGTTTCTGTCTCCAGGAACTCAAGATCTAGTGAGGTAGCAAAGAAGTCTCCCCCTCTTCTTTCTCGTCCCCCTCCCCCACCCCAGCCCCACAGCCCTGATGTCAGGAGGTGAGACAGGGGTGGAGTCAAGTTGGTAAAACTATTGGGTTGGGCTGTTAACCA
This sequence comes from Macrotus californicus, assembly GCA_007922815.1. Lineage (NCBI taxonomy): Eukaryota > Metazoa > Chordata > Mammalia > Chiroptera > Phyllostomidae > Macrotus > Macrotus californicus. The sequence goes on from VMDR010004164.1 coordinate 43,946, forward strand.
CCATTTGGGCTAAGAACCCAGTGGAATCTGAGAAGTTTAGAGTGCGCCGCAATTGTGGTAGTCTCACGTGACTGCCTATGTAGCACTGTTTGGGGAGGCTGGGGTTCCCATCACAAAGCTGGATATCCTGCCTGCTCCCCTGGAGAAAAGAAAAACATGCAAGAAGAAAAAGAGGCAAGCGGCAGAGGTTTAGGCTGAGAGAGGAAGCCAAGTGGAGAAAGCACGTACCCAGGTGCCAGGCCAGGAGCTGGGGGAAAACTGTTTCCACCCGCCCTTTTCTGGTTGGAGAGGTATGGAAGGTGAGCAGAAAGGCTGCTTAAGTTAGACCAAAATCGTGCAAGCCCCCCACCCCCCGCCAACAACAACTTAGTGCCAAGAGGCTGAGTCTGGTTGGATCTGGTGGGGTCTGGTCAGGTCTGGTGGGGTCCGGTCGAGTCTAGTCAAGTATGCAGCTCCAATACTGCCCGTGCCCCTCTGTGAACCAGTAGTCAACCCAGAGACCTGAGTTCAAATCTCAGCACTGCTCCTGGCTTGGGAAATCTCTGACTCTCCTCGTTCAGCCTCGCCTTCCTTGTGTATAAACTGGGAGTGGTTATCAGTACATAGCATAGGTTGTTGTAAGGATTAAATGACCTGTGTAAAGCACTTAAATAGCATCCACCAGAGATGCAGTTCAATCTTTCGTTAACGAAGAAATGTTATCATCAGCTACATGGGGTCTCTCGCAACTCTCAATAAAAATGGCCCCTGCTTCACCTTGAACTCATGTCACAGTCTGGCCTCATCTTTCCTTTTCTGCCCTTGAAGAGAAGATCCCTGTTCCATTCACACCCATAGCATCCAGTCAAAATTTAAATGATGAGTGAGAATGTAAATGATTCCCTGTGAGAGGGAAGACAAAGAACTTAGAAGCAATGGTGTCTATCGGCAGAAATACGCAACTACCTCCAGCTACCGAAACCAAAAACAAAAACGCATTGAGTTGCTGGAGCTTGGGAATGAGTTGCTGGTCAGAGTGAAGCGAACATGAAAGATTTACTCCAGTGTGGTCCCTGGGCCTCACCTGAGACCCTACTTCGGACCGAAGGAGTTAGACTCGGAGCTTTAACACGGTGATGCCTGTCTCGCTGAGCTGGAGAAGCGCTGGATACACCACTGGTTCTCAATCTTGGCCGCACACTGGAATCATCCGAGGAGCTTTTAAAAATCCTGATGCCCAGGCTGTATCCCAGAACAGTTAGGATTTTGTTTATTTTTGCAGCTCACTGGATTATTCCAACATGCAGTCCAGGTGAGAACCATCGGTCTAGACCGGTGATTTCCAACCTTTTTCATCTCCTGGCACACACAAACTAATTACTAAAATTCTCCAGCACACCAAAAAATATATTTTTTGCCAATCAGACAAAAAAAAAGTATAATTTTGATTCATTCACACCAGGCAGCTATTATTGTGTTGGTGGTTGTCATTTTTTTGTTTGATGATCTAAGGGAAAAGAGGTCAGTGCCCTGCCTAAAGAGTCAGGTGTTGTGTGTTTTAAAGATTTTTTTTAATATTTAATTTTGATTTTAGAGAAAGAGGAAGGGAGAGAAAGAGACAGAAACATCAACGTGTGGTTGCCTCTCACACAACCTTCACTGGGGACCTGGCCTGTGACCCAGGCACGTAGCCCTGACTGGGAATCGAACCAGTGACTCTTTGGTTCGCAGGTTAGGGCTCAATCCACTGAGCTATACCAGCCAGGGCTGATTTTTTTTTTTAATTCTATAACACATCATCTGTATATTGCATTGTGTGTTCACCACCCAAAGTCTTGTCTCTTTCCATCATCATTTACCCCCCTTTACCGCGGCACACCAGTTGAAACTCACTTGTCTAGATCAGCCCTGCAATTCACAGGCCCAGAAACTAAGGTCCAGAGGGGTAAACTGAGCTGCCCAAAACCACAGCAAATCAGGGACAGTGTTTGGGACTTGAACTCAAGTCCTCCAACTGCAGGGCTCTCTCCACCATGTTTCATAGCCCATGCGGCAAAGTTTGGAAAATGGGGTGAGGTGAGGGAGCCCCAGGCTTCCTTTCCTGGCTTGGCATCTTCACAGTCGGGACCTGAGGTGGAGCCTCCGAGATGTGACCGGCCTTTGAATTCCCTGGTGGACTATGCCCACAGGGGCCTCACCCTCCGAGGCAGCAGGTCTCAGGAGCCCAGGGCCAGGTAGGATTCTGCTTCCTCACACTCATCCAGGCAGGCTGACCCTGCCACTGCCACACACCCCTGTCTTCCCAGAGACACAGTGTTCAGGGACTGTCCCACCACCCCAGTCACACAGTTCTCAGAACTCAGGTGAGGTTTCTGAGCCCCCACAGCCTCAGCTCCCACCTCCTCTCAGAACTACTGGGACAGGCCCGTTCTCAAGTCAGCAACCGCGATATCTCAAAACCGGCAAGACTAGAGGCTCCCGTGACTTGTTTTTGCTCTCTTGTCAGGTTTTTCTGGGGGGAGGGGGTCTCAAACCCAGACTGTCTCTGCTTTCTGACTCTTTCTGGTGTGTTTTTGAAGTGGCTTTTTGTTATTCTGCCTCGGCTCACTCACCTCTCTCAGCAGCCGTGGAAAACACTCAGCCCTGCTCTGCTGTCCGCTAAGCATCTGGATTCCATGTAAACAGCTTGCCTGCTGTCCCAACCAGGCTGAACCAGGTCAGGGAGGCCTGGGCCTGTGGAGCCCTCATTGAAGATAATTATGCGGCACACAGCTCTCCCATGCTCAAGGAGAACAGGGTAGACACAAGGAAGCAGGAGGAGCTTTCTAGGCACACAGTTATCGTTGGCCTGGGCAGGTCTGTTCTGTGGGCTGGAAGTGGCAAGCACAGAGACCCTCTGCTTTCACGAGCATCAGGCCTGCTACAAGGAGGGTGCACACCAGCCAGACGCCTGTCTGGTTTCCTCTCCTGAAAACTGAGGGACAGGGCTAGAGCTACACTGTCCACGGCCCAGTATGGTGACCACTAACCACATAGGGTTACAGAGCACTTAAAATGTGGCTAGTGTGACTAAGGAATTGAGTTTTTAATTTCACTTACTTTTACTTATTTGTTTTTAATCATCACCTGAGGATATGGCTATTGCTTTTAGAGAGAAAGGAAAGGAGAGAGAGAGAGAGAAACATTGATCGGTTGCGTCCTGTTCATGCCCCAACCAGGGATCGAACCCACAACCTAGGTATGTGCCCTGACCGGGAATCAAACTTGCAACCTTTTGGTGTGTGGGAAGAAGCGCCAACCAATTGAACCACCTGGTCAGGGCTACTTTTAATTTTAATTAAACTTAAATGGCTACATGTGGCTGTGGCTGGTGCTGCCATGCTGGACACAGCTGGGGAGATGGGACACACTGTTGGGCCCCGCCATCCCTGACCATTTCGATTAATTGGTATCAGGTGTGGACTGAGCCGCAGGGTTTGAAAGCCCCACAGGTGACTCTAATACGCAGCCAAGTCTGAGAAACTCGGGCCCAGAGGTTTTCCAACAGGCCTTTCAACTCTGACTTCCTACATTTTGATTTGGTTTCTATAGTTTTCAAAATTTGAGGACCGAGTAGTTTAGTTCAAGAATCAACTAAAATGTTTTCCCATGTTCATTGTAGAACATGCAGAAAAGAAAAAAGACAAGAAAAGAAAGTTAAAATCACTTAAAATCCCACCACCCCAATAAAAGCTTAAACATTTAGGTGTAAATCCTTCCAGGTGATTTCCATGGATATATTCCATGGATATCCTTATGTTTTCTTTCAAGCTGGGATCATGCTTTCTAGTTTGTAATTGGCTTTTGCCACTTTGCTTTTTTTGGTTAACAAGAATTGATATATCATCAATTGTAATGACTACGTGATATTCTATCTTATATATCAACAACGATTTAACAAAATCCATATTAATATTGGTCCCAATTTTGCTATTGTTTAAGAAAACATTGCTATGAATATAATAATAGCAGTATCTTTACGCAACGCCATTCATTAACCTCGTAGGAAGAAAAGAAAAAAGAGAGGTAGGGAGCGGGTGGAAAATAATGTAGTCAAAAGGCAGACAAAATTCTAAGTAATTCAAATTACTCTCCAGAAAAGTTGAACCTGTTTACCTTCCCACCAACAGAGTGTGAAAATACCTATTTTTATGCATGCTGACATGGAGGACTGAGCTTTTCACATTTAACAAGGTTTTTAAAACCACCACCACCCCGTTGTTGTGAGGTTCAGCACCTGTGTGAGTGCAGACTACAAGTGGGTGCTGCTTAGGTATGGGTGATAGAGATGCATGGACTACATACCAGCCCTCTGAGATCTCAGAACAGAGGAGTTCAAGGGCTTGGCTTGAACTCAGGAAAAACAACGTGGGTGCTCACTAGAGGTACCAGGATCACTCTGTGGAGCAGAGAAGAAAAGTCCATGACTCTCCATGGCAGTGCTGGGAAGGCTGAGGGGAGGCATTTAAGCTGGTTCCAGAAGGAGGAATGCAGGCACTGGCAGCCGGTAAGAGGTGAGGTATTTGGCAAACACCACAAGGTGCCGGAGGAGGCTCGGGGGACTGGGGAGGTGTCACCTCCAACTCCTACATGTACCGACCTCCTACAGTCAGGAAGCTCTCCTTGGATCTCTCCCAGAGCCTCTTAGAGCAGCTTAAATCCCCCCCCCCCACCTCTGCCTCTTTGTAGAGGAACAGTAGACAACTTGGTTTCGTTCCTTATAAAGTCATCTGCAGAGACTTACAGATCAAGACAAATATGTAGAATGATATACTGTTTTTATTTGGATAATTCACTCCTTTTAAAAAGTAACAACCATGGCATATAATGTCCTCACGTTGCAGCCCTGGCTGGTGTGGCTCAGTGGATTCAGCGCAGGCCTGCAAACCAAAGGGTCGCCAGTTCAGTTCCCACTCAGGGCACATGCCTGTGTTGCAGGCCAGGTCTCCAGTAGGGGGCGCACGACAGGCAACCACACATTGACGTTTCTCTCCCTCTCTTTCTCTCCCCTTCCCCTCTCTCTAAAAAAAAATAAATAAAATCTTTTTTTAAAAGAAGAAAAAGAGTTGCAGAAGTTCAGGTTACAGGGCAAAGTTGCTATGACTTGGCTTCCCCAGGCCTCGGGTCCCAAGCTCAACTTACACATCATTCCCTTAGGACATTCCCTTCGGGTGGCTAATACAAATGTTATAGAAAGACGGAGGCAGCCAGTTCAAGCCCTGGCTCCCCCACTGAGGACCTTGGGGGAGTTCACGTCACTTCACTGAACCTGTAAAACATGGATTGTAGAAACAGTGAAAAATTACATGTGAGGAAGGGAAAGTGTTAAAAATAACAATAACAAGAATTACCTGCAACCCCCATCTCTATGGGCTCATGGCCAAGTGAGCCGGCCTCTTGTTGCCCCTTTTCACGAGTGTCTGTGAACAACAAACACGTCAACACACCCTTTCCACCAAGTCTCTGACGTACTAACATTTCAGGAATAAGGCAAGCCCCCAAAGGTGACCTTTCCTCAAAAGCTCACTGAAAATGAATTAAGGAACTTGCCCAACTGTGACTTGGAGCTGGGAGGTGGGAAGGCAAAACCTTTGAGAGCTGGGTCCTCTTTTCCACCTGTTGACCGTCACTCTCCCTTTCCCTAATTCTGCCTTATTACGTCAGGGACAGAATCAAATTTCCCACTTGCCATGCCTTCACCTCTCTTCTGCTTCCAGCTCTGTGACACATGTCCCTGGAGAGTCCCCACATCATCACAGAACAAAAACAAAAACAACAAAGAAAAAACACCAAACCTCCCCCCTCCACCCCCGCCACTCCACTGTGGGACGCCCACATGATCTGGGTTCTTGAACTCCCTTTTTTATTTTTTCACTTCTGCTATTTACACAGAAGTGCCTACCAGGGACCGCTGCGCAAAACCCACCATAATTCAAGTTTATTTTTAGATTTCTCAGCTGTAGAAATCTACAATAATGTCCAAATGGGCTCCCCATGATTAACTGAACAAGAGGAAAAGCGGGGAGAGACATGAGTGCAGTCGAGAACCTGCTCAGGGCCAGATGCCTCATGGATTCCACATCATCTCATCCCCGCGGGGACTCTCAGAAACAAGTCTATCATCTCTCACATTTTCGTAGATACCGAAACTGAGGTCTGGAAATTTGAGCGACTCAGTCAAAATCAGTTAGTGGTGGGACTTGAGTTTGAAACCAGAACTTACTCAAAAGCCAAAGCTCAGAACCCTCCCCTTCAACGTCTTCCTCTTGTCCCCACCACGGACTCACATGTGTACCTTCTTTACCTGCGGGTTTGCACTCTCCCTGCCCTAGATCCTTCTACCTTGCCCTTGTCTGTTTTAAACCAAGGTAGGGTCACCCAGAGAGGAGGTTCTAGAAACGTAAGGGTCCACCCACTCGAAAGCAGTGTCACAGGCCTCATCTCGAGCCACTTGAATGACTGACTGACTCCTTGCCCCTGTGAATCCTGGTGAGGGGAGAGCAGAAGCGAGTTGGAGCTCTCTCCAAATATTTTAGCAACATGGGAGACTGCTGTATTTGGAGCTACACAGGTCTGCATAGGAATCCCAGCTTGAACACTTAAGGCACTTAAATGGCACTAAGCCACTACATCCGCATCTATAAATTGGCAATGATATGCCCACTTGGCAGGGTAGCTGAGAGGCCTGAATGAGATGACGTGAGAGGAAGGGCCCAGGTCAGATTCAGGTGTAAATGTTTGCTTCTCTTCCTCTCTCACCTCCTCGAGAGACAGGTACGGGTCTGCCACCAGGGAGCCCAGCCTGCCAGGACCTTTGGTGCCTCTCTCTGAGGAAACACAGTAGATTTCATTTCGGCCTACTTGAACATTTGTAGGGCCCAGGCCAGAGCACCAACAGAGACCTACATACCATATGCCTAGATAGCCACATTCAACCCAATAAACTATTCAAGGAAATGGGTTCTATCCCATTTTGAAAATACATGTTTCCACAATGAAAAAATAGATTTCATAATGACCTAGAAGGCCATGTTCAAGTTTAGAATTCTCAGACTCCTTTGGAGAGCTTCCAGCCAGCCTCCAGCCCCATCCTGGACCTGTAGCTCACTCCCCTTCTCTTCCTACTCCCCAGCCAGCCAGCTAAGCTCTGTCTACATCCCCACCCCCATAAAAAGCTGCCTTTGGCCACTTCTTGAGCTTACCGGTCTCTGGGTCCTGCAACCTGGCACACAACACAGAAGTGAAGACACACACCTGCCCTGGGCTAGTTCTTCACCTGACAGAGAGGAATGCAGGTAGAAGGCAGGAGACATACCTGCCTCTCCCTGGCTCCATGGGCAGCACTGCCTTTGTTGAGGGACTGTTTGCCTGTCACTCTAAGTGGCAATTCCTATAGTGAACTGGAGCCATGACAGTTTCCTCATCTCTCTTCCTGCTCAAAGCCCCAAGCCTGACATTTGCAAGGAAATTACACTTTTGACCATTTGATTTGATTGGCAACAATCCATGTCTTTCTCTACCCCCAGAACAGGGGCCAAGGAGAAGGAGCCTCTGACTTGCATGCGTTGGTATTGACCCGTAGAATCTTCTCAGCCCTATTTTTGTTCTTTGCTTAAAAAAGTCTTCGCTCCAGAAGTCATAGACAGAAACCAGATCTGCAGTTGCCAGGGCTAGGGGTGGAGAAAGGGGTCGACTACACATGAGTAGGAGGGAATTTGGAGGGTGGCAGAATAAGACCATTACATACTGTGTCTTGCTCATGGCAGTGGTTATACAACTGTGCGCATTTGCAAAACCCCCTAGACACGTACAATAAAATACATGAATTTTACAGTATATAAATGATATCTCAAAAATTATGTAATAAAAAAATATTTTTTTCAAACTGCATTTAAGAAAGGAGTAGGATTTGAAAGAGGAATGTGTTTAGGCCCCTCAAACAACTTCCTTTGATGTGACAGGGCGAATCAGTGAGGTGGGGATCTGCCACATTCATACTGCCCATCGTCTTATGCATCGCTCTTTCTGGAGGAAACTCTCTTATTATGGTCCTGCCTCCCCAAGCAGAAATCAAGAACGCAAACTCCCGGCCTCCCTTGCAGCTAGGATGTGGTCATGTGACCTACTCTCCACCAATTAGAAGCACTCCCAAAGACTTTGACTCAGAAGTGAGTAGAATATGGACACCAGGGCTGCACGGGGACTTTCGTTTTTGCTGACCAGTAGTAGCAGAGGCTTTTGACTTTGGGGCTTAAACTGGTTGTGAAGTTGAGTTTCTGGTTACCCACCTGTGTTGTGGAGAGGAAAGAGGATAGACAGGGGAGTTCCATTCCTTGTTCTCTGCTACTGGCTGTTATCCTCCTTTGGGAAAGTCCTTAACTTCTCTGAGTCTCTATTTCCTCATCTGTAGGATGGGCATCGCAATATTTACCTCACAGGATGGTTATGGGATTAACTGAGTTGATTCAGGGTCTAGCATACAGCAGGTGCTAAATAAGTCTTAGCTCCTGTTCTTCTTCAAACAACAGCTAAGATCCTTGAAACTGGTGACCTGCTTTATCAGCCTGGGAGCTTCCCCAGAACAGGGACCCCATGAACTCTACTCAGAAGCCACAGTCGACACTAACCTTGGGGGAACACGGGCAGATGGCCATGCAGATAGCTAGAGATAGGCCCATCAAGCTTCCTTCCTCTGCCCAGCTCCTCCCTAGCCGCACCAACGAGTGACCACTATTTCTTGAGCTCTAGATGGAAGCTGTTTGTGGTCAAATCAACAGAAAAATGCTCCAGTTTAATTTAATACCCACTGATTGAGCACCAAGAATATGCCCGGTGCTATGGTAAGCGTCTAAGAAATAAATAAAATGCCACTTAATTGTGACCCGGTGGTGGGAGAAAGATGGATACGTGCCCGTGATGCAAATTAGACTGAGAGGCGTGATCCTAGGAAGAAGGACGGCGTGCTGTGGGCACAAGGTGTCAGGAATTCTTCAGGAGGGGGTTGCTATTTGAGCTGGGTCTGAAATGATGAGCTGGAATCTAACAGGGCAAGATCCAGCAGCCAGAAGGCATCTTAGCCTGAGAGAAGAGTGTGCAGAAAAAGCCCAGAAGAGTTAAAGTGCTCAGTGCTTCGGGCAGAATGCAGCGCTGGTCCAGAACGGCTGGAGTGCAGAGTGAGTACAGTTGGGAAGTCAGAGGCGGAGGACGGGCTGGGCCTGAAGGGCCGTGAACCCCATGAAGAGGCACCGAGGAGGAAGCACATGGGCTCCTTAAACCGCAGTGTGGGAAGGAACAGGATGGTTTCAGGACTCCTCCGAGCTCTTCTTTCTGACCAAAGCTCTACCAAGATTTCCAAAATACGCACATTCTACACTTCTCTACAGCACCCCGTCCCCCAGGGGATAATCCACGGAATCCCAAAATGTGAGGCCAGAGAGGACATCCAAGTTCATCTGGTTCAATCCCCAGAGGAGGAAACAAGAGAAAAGGGGCTTCTGGAAACGTAGCCGGCGGAGCTGAGACCGAAACCCCATACTCTTTCCACCGCAACCGATAGTCTGAAGCTAAGCAAGCATAAAGACACCTGGGCTTTCTAATAACTAAAATGTACAAACCTCCTTGTGAAATATTCAGGATTGATTGGCCCCGTGATGGGCTCCATCTGGGGGTGAGAGTGGGCTTTCAATTTCTCATACATCACAGGCCACGAGGCCAACATCATCACTTCCTGCCCTTGCTTTCACTACAGGGGCTATTTCAGTCCAAGTGTTCCATAGCCCTTGCCCCCTGGCCAAGCTAAGATAAAGACCACTGCAGAAGTCAGCACCAGGTCTCACCGAAGGACAAAAAGAACCAGGCGGACTCTGGGCAACCCTCAGCCACACAGAGGAGCTTTGGCTCGGGGCTACTGGGGACAGCAGGACAGTGTGGCCAGCCCCCCCCCCTCCCCTAGTTGGCAGAAACTAGAATGGCATGAGGTTTTGCTGAGCAATTTTAGAAGAATAACTTGCTCCCCTGCTTTCCCTTTCAGCTGCCTTCAGACCCCCATCCTTGCCCGCCCCCACCCCTCCCCTCCGGGAGCTCGGCGATGTGAAAAACACAGGCCTGTAAACCCTTCCTCTTGATGCCCAGCAGTGAACCCACGGAGCAAAACAGGAAGCATCCTCTTGTCAAGGCAAGCCCATTGTGTTCTCTGTGCACACGCGTCCTGACAAGTGACAGGAAACTGCCACCAGGCCGTGGCAACAGCTGTCAGTGTGACCTGAGGTCTCCCGTTTGCCTGGGTCCAGATCTCCTGCCCTTTTCTTCCTCCTGGAGAGCCGCCCCCTTCCTCGCTTCAGCTTGACAACCCCCTCACCTCACGCCTGTTGGTTCTCTTCCTGATGAAGATTAAAACTTTACAAGATGGTAAACCCTAAAAAGATCATAGTCTCTCGCCAAGTGTAATTCCTAATGCTCAGCAGAGAGCATGAAGTGTACACAGGTGCTAAAATTAAAAGAGCTTCTTTTTCAGATTTTTCTGTGTACAAAGTTCTAAGGAAGTTCAAAGCAGCACCTTTTTCAAGTTCGGAGTGTCCTTGGCCGGCTGGGGCCCTAAATCCATGCCAGATCTGCCTGTTGGTTTGCCCATCACTAGTGGGCATCCACTCTCCTTGGCATCACCTGGGAATAGATTGTACCCAAGTGAAATGAGACAGGGGTTACAGGTAGGGGCAGGGGTTAAGCAGTGTGATCTCAGACTTTGCCATCGAACAAGGCCAGAGGGACTGGCAGCCATTGGCCACTCTGGGTAGAGCCAAGAAATTGGCACTCTGACCAGGGCTCCATGCACAGGAAAGGCAGGACTGAGTTTCTGCAGGTCTGGCTCCTTCCAGGGGATGCTGGGTCTGCTTCCTCTGTCCATGACATACCCTGTTCTGTCTTACAATAACAGGAGGCTGTGTCATGGTAGGCTAAGTTATGGGGGTTTTTTACCCCTAGGTCACCAATTGTCAGGGTTGGAGTGAATTAACATAAGGATTTCTTCCAGGTTCTCATTCCTGCTCCTTCTCAGAAACCTTTGTTCATGGGCAGGACTTCCCTAAAGACAGTACACACATTCTCAGAGAGCAGGGAAGGGTTCAGGGTCAAGGCCTTATCTGAGGGCATCTTTTCCAGGTAGGGATGGAACATTCACGGCCCGAGCCCTTCAGGTCGTGCCTAGCCTCAGTCTGGCATGGTAGGAAAAGCCCCTTAGCTTGGAGTCAAAGGTCAAGCCACTTCTCCTCTTTGAAGTCTCAGTTTAGTTTTCTCCATCGGAAAATTGAAACTCACCAAACAGAGCAACCCTGAGGGTTAAATGAGATAAGATATAAGAATGCGCTTAGACATGTGGAAACCCTATACAAATGTGGAGACATTGTTTTCTATTAGTGGACCTGCTCCTTGGCCAGTAGTTGACCACGTCTTATTGCAAGGAGGCCATGTTGAACAGCATAGCTCTCCCTGTCCCCAGAACTTCCAAACTGAGCAATTCTGAGAAAGGAGGCAACCTGTTCAATGTCTGCCTTGGCACCTGCTACTGACCACTCACCACTGCTCTCCTCTCTTGGCCTGGGTCACTCCTACTCCCTGTGGGTGCCCCTCCTCCCATAGCCTTCCCAGTTCCCCTCCTTTGTGCTCCCATAGTATGTCGGGTTTTGCCAGCCTCCCAACATTAGCTCTCACTACATTGTTTTCTAATTGTCTTCCACTATTTTTTAAATATTATGAAATATGTAATACACAAAAGTACAAAGAATAATACAGGGAGAACTTTGTCCACCACAAACAGAGCGTTATCAACACAGTTTAAGCTCCCGGAGGTTCTTCTCCACTTGCACCCTCTTCCTTTTTCTTCCTGAATTTAGTGTCCAGCTTCTCATGCATGTTCTCACACTTTTATTGCTTATGAGTGGTGACTCTTTATCCTTCCATCGCTCCCATTGTTATGGAATGAATGTGTCCCCTCAAATTCATATGTTGAAGACCTAACCCCCAGGGTGGTTGCATTTAGAGATGGGGCATCTAAGGAAGTGATTAAGTTAAATACGGTCATAGAGTGGGGCCCTGATTCAATAGGATTAGTGTGCTTAGAAGGGACACCAGAAAGTTTCTCTCTCTCTCTCTCTTTCTCTCTCTCTCTCTCTCAGCCCTTGTGCAAATGAGAGAAGACCATCTAAGGACATAGTGAGAAGGCAGCACTCTGCAAGCCAGGAAAAAAGGCTGACCCAGCTGGACCTTAATCTGGGACTTCAAGCTCCAGAACTGTGAGAAAATAAATTTCCGTTGTAAGCCACTCAGTCTGTGGTATTTCGTAACAGCAGCCTGAGCTGACTAATACACTCACCACGCTCTATGTGAGCTTGGTGAGGCCAGAGAGCATGGGTGTTCATCTCTGTATCTGTATTTGATGGCACATATGTTCACATCAAATATTTGTTGAATGAAGTCACTGCAGAAGCAAAGCAGGGGTCCTAGGGTCCATTCCCTGTGAGCAGGCTATTCTCTGCTCTGCCATGATATAGGTCCTATTAAAGCTGCTGCTGAGACTAAGATCCTCAGTCAGCTCCCAACAAAGGGATTTAATTTTTTTAAAGAATTTTAATCCTCACCAAGGATGTGGGATTTTTTTATTGATTTTAGAGAGAGAGAACCATAGATGTGAGAGAAAAACATCGATCAGTTGCCTCCCATACATGCCCAGACTGGGGATCAAACCCGCAACCCTTTGGTGTACAGGACGACACTTCAACCAACTGAACATCCTGGCCAGGGCCCAACAAAGTAAATTGAAAAGGAAGAAATGGATTCCCAAGGACGAAGTGGAGGGAGTTGTGGCATGTTAGGAAAAAACTGAAGTCATTTCATCAATCAATCAAATGTTCATGAAGCACCGATTTAGTAAGTGTTCAGTGTCCAACAGCTGGCATGTCCATAAGGCAATCAGTCTTTGACAGAACAAAGACAGGGTGGTCCAAAGACGCTCCAGGAATGAGCAAGAACAATGCATTTGCCTCGCCTACAGGTGGGTCCTTTGTTCAGACACTTGGGAGTATTCCTGGCACTCCAGTCGCAGGATATGAAATCAGACAGCTTGCCTTTACTTATAAAACAAACCACATCCTCGCCACAGTTTGGACACAACGGTGCCCACTCTCATAAGCCTTTGAGCATTGGTAAGTGGCTTCACTTCTTGAGTCCCTTTTGAGATTTTTAAGATTCTCCAGGGGGCAAGAGACAGTAGTCTCAAGGAGCCAGCTTCTAGTCCCTTGCTAGGCATGTAACACATGCCCTTAACGAGAGGGGTGAGACAGAACCTTCTGTGACAGAGTCTATCACCCATGATTGAATTGTGTCAAACTACATCAAAAAAATCTGTTTTTTAAAATCACAGCACGATTTGAGGCAATGAAAAGACTACCATAAAAGTACATTTCACATTCTTGTTTTAAAGAAGCACAAAGTCTGTTCTAGAATAGAAAAGTAGTTGACACGCCATTGCTGTACATGCCAATTTGGGTGTCCCTGAAGTCCAGTGCAGTGGCAGTCCAGAAGAAGGAGGACAGTGAAGGTAGGTCAGCCTGGGCCCTAAAGGATGGGATGGGATTTGAAAAGTTATCCTGGATTCCTCTTCCATTGTCCCTCTCATAGAGAGTGCATTCACCATCACTGATAGCATGCTAATATGCAGAGGGGGAGCTCACCATCAGTGTTGAGAAATACTAGGGAATCCCCATTGTCCTCTGAAACCCCATTGAATCCTCAGAACCAGCTAAGAAACTAAAACTATAAGCTCCCAGAACAGAGTGTGCAACGTCCGTGCAACCAGAGCTGGAAGGGTTGGGAAGGACAGTGAAAAGAGGAAAGGGTCTGTGTTGGGCATCACCATTTAGCATCAAGCTGAGGCTGCTGAGATTAGAATCAGGAGCAGCCCTTTATCTCCCTGACAACATGGTGCATCTACCACAAAGCACTCTCCAGTCCCACCCTGGATACTGTAGACACTCTTGATCTGGGGCCCTTCTACAGAGGCCTATATCAGCTGGAGAACCAAGAGAATCCTTGAGGGTAATGAGAATTATCCAGAGAAGGAAGCCTGGAGTTTATATGGTCTACTTTCATTACTTTTTAGATGGGCATCTAAGAACCAGAGAGAGGAAGTGACTTGCCCAGGGTCACATAGTGAGTTATAGCAGAGGCAAGATTGGAACAGAGGTCCTTCTGCCTCTTAGGTCATTTTTTCTTAGAAGCATCTGGCACATAGAAAAGGGCTTCAGGAGGAAGCTTCTGGAATAGTTCCACACTGAAGTTGCTCTGTCTTTCCTTAACAACACCTGTCCCGATATAACCCCTGAGGGTCCTTCCCACCTAGTTCGAGAGATTGCTGATATTCCTAGAAACCAGTGGTCTCCTGATGCCAATGGTGAGAGCAGCCAAGACCTTTGGGCTGGAAGAAAAGTTCAGGGAGGACTTCTTATGCCTCTTTTGGGAGATTTGGAATAACAGATAATGATTAAGCAATAGGTAGAATGCTATGAGAAAGTCCTGCACTTTAGTCTCAGATGTCAAAGCTTAGGTATCTCCTAGGTGGTCCAATCTCTTCATGCACCCTTGAGAAAAGTGAGGCCCAGAGAAGAGAGGCAATTTATCCAAAATCATATAGGAGCTGGTACAGAGCTGGTCACTGCACTACACCCCAACTGAGTGTTCTTCATAATTCTGGGGAGAAGAAAAGTTATTCTATCTACTTGTCCATCTCTCTTCCATCCCTATACAATCCTGGATTTCCTTCCCTTGTTTTAGGGATAGCCTCACATCATGCTTGGCCTTCATCATAACTGTAGATAACAGGGGTGTAATCTAACCTTGACTTCTTCTATACCTTAAACACCTGAGGGACAAGAATCACCTTGTATCAGTATCAGTCAGGGCTGAAGCAAACAAGATCCCCCTAGGTATTTTAAACAAAAGAAATTTAACAAAGGGAGTCAGTTATATGAGGGATGGAAGAGCTAAGAAGTTAAACAAGGGCTGGAAGTTCACCCAGAGATTAGTAACAGCAGGAAGTTGCCATCATCCTTAGAACTGGAGGGATACAGGGAGAAGGTGGTTTTTACCAGAGTCCAGAAACTAGGGCAGATCTAGGACTAAGGAGGGGTTACCCATCAGGTGCTGGCTGGGGAAAGAAACATCCTCATGATGGAAAAAAAAATATCATGCAAGCAGTACCCAAAAAGGAGTTGGAAAGGCTATACTAATAACAAACAAAATAAACTTTCAGGCAAAAATTGTTTGTAGAGATAAAGGAGGACATTTTATAACAATGAAAGGGTCAATATTTCAAGACAGAACAAGTAAGCATATATGCACCTAAGCAACAGAGCCCCAAAATATCCAAAGCAAACATTGACAGAACTGAAAAGGGAAATAAAAGATACACACAATTAAACATTCATAGTGAAAGACTTCAGTACCCTTTAAATAACAGACACAACTAGGCAACATGTCAACAAGGAAATAGAAGAATTGAACAACACTATGAAGAAACTGCACCTAACAAATATGTAAAGAGTATTTCACCCAACAATAGCAGAATGCACATTCTTCTCGGGTGTACATGGAACATTCTCCATGATAGACCATGTTAGGACATAAAACAAATCTTAATAAATGTAAGTACCTTTTCCAACCATAATCAATAACAGAAGAAAGTTGAAAGAATTCACAACACACTCGTGCCTAAATAATCAATGGATCAAAGATGACTCATAAGGGTAATTAGAAAATATTTTGAGATGAATAAAAAGGAAAACACAGCATATCAAAACCTATGAGATGTAGCCAAAGCAGTGCTTAGAGAGAAATTTATAGCTATACATGTCTATAATTAAAAAAAAAAAGAACATCTTGGTAAAGAATCTCATTTTTTGACTTAAGAAATCAGAAAAAGCAAAGTAGACCTAAATCAAGCAGAAGAGACGAAATAATAAAGACTAGGGTAGAAAGAGATGAACTAGAGAATTACGGGGGCGGGGGGAGAGGGGGAGTCAATAAAACCAAAAGTTGGTCATTGAAAAGATCAGCAAAATTGACAAGCCATCAACTAAACTGACCCTGATATCAAAACTACACAAATACATCACAAGAGAATAAAACTACAGACCAATCTCTCTCAGAAATATAGATGCAAAAATCCTCAACAAAATATTAACCGACACATCAAAATCAGCAACATGCCCAAGTGACTTATCCCAGGAGTTCGATGTCAGTTCCACATACACAAGGAATCCATGGGATACGCCATATTTAATAGAATAAAGGTAATAAAAAAAACAAGTTCATCTCACTGAACACAGAAAAAGCGTTTAACAAAATCCAACAAACTAGGAATAGAAGGAAACACGGTATGCAAAGATTAACTCAAAGTGGAGCAGAGCTAAATGTCAGACCTCAAACTGTAAAACTCTTTGGAGAAAACATAGAAATAAACTTCTGTGAACTGGAATTAGACAATGAGTTCTTAGATGTAACACCAAAAACACAAGTAACAAAAGAAAAAGAAGTGAATTGGACTTCAACGTTTGAAAGTTATGTGTTTCAAAGGACACCATCAAGAAAGTGAAAAGATAATCCACAGATCCCTGGCTGGTGTAGCTCAGTGGATTGAGTGCTGGCCTGCAAGCCAAAGGGTCACCAGTTTGATTCCCAGTCAGGGCACATGCCTGGGTTGTGGGCCGGGTCCCCAGTAGGGGGTGCAGAAGAGGCAACCACACATTGATGTTTCTCTCCTTCTCTCCCTCCCTCCCTTCCCTTCTCTCTAAAAATAAATAAGTGAAATCTTTTTTAAAAAAAATAATCCACAGAACAGAAGAAAATATTTAAAAATTGTGTATCTATTAAGAACTCTTACTCCTCAACAATAAAACAAGTAACCTGATCCAGGCCTCAGCCCTGAGGGATCTGAACCCTTGGCTGCCTTGCCTTTGCCAGGCCAAGATTGCTACCTGTTCACCATATCACCAGGCATCGGCACACCAAGAGATGGAGCCACCTCAAGTTCCAGTCACATTCCCCACTACCTACACCTGATTATATCAGCAACCCAACTTCCTCATAATAATCAGGCCACTTAAAGTGCAGACAACTGTACTTTAAAAAAGAAAAAAAAAATAAAGTAACTCCTTCCTTTGCCTTCCATTCTGCTAGCATAAGAAACAGGAAGTGATAGATAACATTCATAGATGCAGGTTCTGTGGAACCTTTAGTAAAGCGTTTTCTAGTAGAAATATTTCCCCAGACTCTGGGAAGAGGCCCCAGGTCTGGTGCAGAACAAATTTCACTGGGGGTCCTGGGTGTGATTTGAGAGGAGCCAACCCTTGGTTCCTGAACATTTAAATTCTAGCTATGGGGGCATAGCCTATCAATTACTGGTTCAACACATATACCACATTGTGGAGGACAGGTCTGGATTAATTTTGGTTTAGTTTGGCATCTTGGGGCCTAATTCTTAGAGACAGTACATGGCTTGTCTTCATGCACGCCTTTGATGTGCAAACCAACCAGTGCAGAGCCTGTCTTCTGAACCACCTGCTCTGTCTGGCTTTTACACTCCAGGAATCAACATTTCTCTGCCCTAATTACCCCAGGGCCCAGGCATCAGACAACTAGGGGCAGCCCCTGCACCCCAGAGCCTGCTGAAGTTGTTCATATGAGCCAATCCCAAAGCTAGTCAGCCCGTTCCCCTGCCTCATCCATTCCTTCTCTTGAAATTTCCAGCAAAGCCTTTTGCCCATGCATTCCCCTTGCCCTTTCCATCTCCGGACAGACCAAGGTACTTCCCCTGAAGAAAAACCAATGACAATAACCCAATTTTAAAGTGGGCAATGGATTTAAATAGACATTTCACCAAAGAAAATAACAAATGGTCAATAAGCACATGAAAACGTGCTCAACATCGCTAATCATTAGAATACAGCAAATCAAAACCGCAATGAGACAGCACTTCATACCCACCAGGAGGGCTGAAATAAAAAGCTGAGACAATAACAGATTTTGTGGAGAATGTGGAGCCTTCACACGTTGCTGATGAGAATGTAAAATGGTGAGGGCCACTTTGGAAAACAGCTGGACAGCCCCTCCAATTGTTAACCCTGCGGAAGTGGCAGACAAAACAGTTACAGCACAGGTCGTGAGGATCCGAGAGATACACTCACTACTCTCGTGTGTGCTGAAATGCAAAATCAATAAAATAAAATAAATAAAATAAAATCGCTGTAAATTTGCATTTATTACCTTCCTATAAGAAAATACATAATTTTTGAACTTATTTTCCATTGCAATCTAGAAATTAAACAAAGAAATATAAAAACATAAAAAAATAAAAATGTGTCTTTTCAAATAACAGAAACATGAATATTGTTAAAAAAAAATACAGCCAAAAAAGTCTTTAACATTCAACACGCAGCTACCCTAGGACCCGACAGCCCCACTAGTAGGCATGTGTGGTACCCGAGAGCACACGTCCACGCAAAGCGTGCACTACTTGCAGCAGCATCATTCACCGTAGCCAAAAAGTGGAAACAGCCCAGATGTGCACGATGAGTAGTAAACAAAAGGTGGTCTGGCCAGACAACGGAATATTGCTGGGTCCCAACAGCGAGTGAGAAAAGACCTGCTGTAGTAACACAGGGGACCCTTGAAAACAGTATGCTAAGCGAAAGAAGCCAGACACAAAGGACACGTGTTGTGTAATTGTCTTTGTGTGAAATGTCCGGAACAGGCAAATCTGTAGAGACAGAAAATAGGTTTGTGGTTACCAGCGGCTGAGGGGAAGGGTGGGGTGGAGGGGAGGGGGTCATCGCTAACGAGTAGGGGAGGTTTTACAGGGGGCGGTGATAAAAATGCTCCAAAACTGATTGTACAACTCTGTGGATATACAAAAACCACTGACTGGTACCCTTGAAAAGGGATAATTTTACGTGTGAATTATATCTCAGAAAGCTGTAATAAAAGAAAGGACAGAGAGAGAGGAAATAGAGGAAGAGAGAAGAGAAAGAAAAGAAAAGAAAAGAAAAGGGAAG